>JAIUCT010000001.1:37198424-37272223 GCA_021307375.1 Tetraneura akinire | reverse complement strand
ATTATTATTATTATTATTATTATTATTATTATTATTATTATTATTATAATAATGTTCCGAACGAAAACATACGATAATTATTAATTTCATATTTTTCTATTAACTCGAATATTATGATTATTATTAGATATTTGTGAATCTAAAAGACTAAAATGGGTATTATATAATATATTATAATTATATAAAAATTTTGATTTAATCAAAACGATCGGGTTTATTTTTTTCCACAACGTAAATATAAAATATAATAAATAACATTGTAAATCAATTACGTTTTTAAACTGTTCTAGACTGTATAATTATAAATAGTTTATAAGTTATTTATTATAGTGTTAATAACGGACTATTATTTGAGTAGGTATAACGGATTATTACGGGGTCGACGGACGCAAAGACGAAGAAGATTAGTAAAACGATCGTAGAAGGGCTTCGGAATAAAAAGGATTTCTGTGTTTCATATTATATTATATTATACTGGACGCGCACAGTTTTCTGTCAACGAGCGAAATGGATTGTTTTCACACAACGATTATTTTCAATTAAATAATATATAACGTAAACAGCGAGTTTTACTGGTTTAATCGTGCACATATACGTTCGATTTAAATTATGTAACCGTACTTAGAAATAGAAAAAAAAAATGATTTCATTCCACGAGAGAACGGTACAAAGATAATTTAATATTGTATTATTATGGCGAAGTCGCGCTCAGGTTTTATTGTTTACAGGTCTACTTATGTCACAATACACGTGGCTGCAGTGGTCATGACGTTATCTTTCGGGCGATCGCGGGAAGAAGACTTTTTTTTTTTTTAAAAAAAAACGCGTTTCTATATAAATAATAATACGTGGGTATTTGCGATGAACTTGAGCGAGTTTTCTTTTCTTTTCTTTTTTTTTTTTAATTATACGTTGGACTTGGCGAACAATATACTCTGGGAAAAAATATTCAGAAAAAAAATATGCAAAAATACCCCAACACGTTATTAGGTAATAAACTAATTACGGTATTTAAATTAACGGTATCCAAAATAATATTTATACATAAATATACATTTGCGTATATTGCAAAAATATTCTCCGAAAGAAACAATGATATAATAATAAAATATTGTTAATCGTTTTGTTATTGGTTTATTATCAGACTACTAACTTGATATATAAGTTATATATTCTGTAAACAACGACTCTTAAGATTGTCGATGACGTAATACAAAAAAAAAGTATAATCTAACTGAAATTAACTGGTGAATAAGAATAATTCCAAATCTATATTATTTTAAAGCAAAACATATCCATAATAAAACCAAACTTAATTCATGCGTACGCGATGAAATAGATATCCTTCGATACATCATTTTAACAATAAATTAATATTTTTAAACTGGAAGTGAACGAATTACAATATGTTTCAATCGTCTTTTTACAGACAATAATATTATTATTATTATTATTATTATTATTATTATTATACGTAGTTCAACACTTAAATATTTTTAAAATAATTATTTTTTCTACTTTATTATTATATTATCTATAATTTATTGCTAATATCCCTATAAAATTATTTTTATGTTCTCTAATATATTATTATATTTATAATGTGATATCTGGTATCTTGTAAACATTTAGTCAATATTTGTTGGTTATTTGTTAATCGTACTGAAAGGGCTTAGACCTAACCGTATATTCGTAATAGATAAATATCCCTAATTTTTTCGCATCTCGATAATATTGGCCGGTGCGCGTACATACACATCGTACACAGACACAGTACACACTATAATAATATTATTATATTATATATGTTATACGAAACTGTTGCATAACCTCAAAACGAGGGTCGGTTTTTTGAACTACGCGCGTAACGTGCTCACATTTTATACACGCGACGCGGCCACACCCGTAGCCCGGTCAACCGTGCTTATCTATATAATATTATATTGTATTTTCGTCCACAATGACTGAACCTACTTGGCCGAGCTCGGAGCTACGCGAAAATATTATTATTATTATTATGATTATGATTATTATTATTATTATTATTATTATATCAAACGGCCGCCGCCTTATATACGTATGCATGCGCTTTCACCGTTTCCGACGAGACGCTACCGGCGCGAACCTCTGCAGATGATGACGAACCGTCGTCTGGCATTCCACCCGAAGCCATATTATATGCATATAATAATATAATCACGTTCGCGATTACAAAATATGGTAAGTAAAAAAAAAAAAAAAAAAAAAAAAATGTTAAAAATTAATTTATAAACGTAGGAAATTGAATTTATTGCAAAATTGCAGATATTGGTCAAAACTCTTTAATCGGTATAAATAAAAGTACATTATCGAGTATAACGTATTTATAATGTCGTATATTATATACTCACGACGTGAATTAACGTACATAAATCATTATGGTTTTATAAGAGTATAATATTATAATATTATTATATTCAACCGGACGGCGTTGCAGATTTAAATAATAAATTAAAGTTTCTTATGGGGATTTTTTGTTTTTGTTTTTGTTTTTTTTTTTGTTTCTTCCGTCCAGAAGTTATCGCTCTCTCTTTTCCGTACCGCTTTGAACGTGATATAATATTATGTATAATAATATACATTGCTCGATTTGGGGGGTACGCGGGGGGACGGAGTACCTCTTCTATTTTTTATTTTTTTTAAGCGTACCCCTACTAATTATTAAATCCCCTATGATATTATATGTACTTAAGCATAGGGGGGACGCTAATTTTTTTGAAACTCTGATAGTCCCCCTTCTTATTTTTCTCCAAATCAAACACTGATATAGAAAACAATATTAAAAAGTTAAAAATGATATTTTTATTTGCCAACACACGTAAATATTAAAACGGTTCGCGGTTTTACAACTTTGGTTTTTCGTCTTTGGTCGGAGGTTTGCTGACCACGGCCAAGTAACAGAACGCGCCGCACTTGGGGACGGGCTGCGCGGCCAAAAACGCACCGCCGTCCGGCGACTGTCTGTACAACATCGGCTTGTCCGTGTCCTCGCTGGACATGTCGCATTCCCACGCGCCGCCGTCTTTTTTCGCGTCCTTACTCCTGGCGTTAGGGGCGGCACCGGTCAGAAGATACGTCAGATTGTTGAGCGGTGCCGACGGCGGGTACTGATTGAACGGCGGGCGCAATTCGCCATCCTGGACGGCCGTCACCAGGTGGTACATAAAATCGTTGCGCAGCTTCATTTCGGCCGTGGTCTTGTTGCTGGCCAACAATTTGTGCACCCAACGGTTGGTGCAATGTTTTTCTGCGAGAAGAAACCGAGCGGATCATAGACAATAATAATATATAATACTACTTATATTATATTGTTTCGTCTACAGCGAGAGAACGCGATTGATTTGCGCATGTTCGCCTCATCGATATGTACGGAGATGCGTGAAAATTACAGATTTTCGTCCAGATATGAGCGCGTTCTCTCGCTGGACGCCAGATGTAATAATTCAGGCTAAACCTATTACATAATATACATTTATCTCTCTCTATAAGGTTTCCGAAGATCCGAAGATTTCCTATTCTTCTCTTTTTGTACATATCTTATGAACCGTATCCTTATTAACTGTTGGCAGTGGCACAACCAGAGAAGGGGTCCTTGGGTTTGGACCCCCATGAATCGAATTTATTTCTTCAATTTAATTAACAATTTTTTTTTATATATAGGTTTGCATACTAAATTATACATATAAACATTTTCAAATTTCAAAGTACTATGTATATTAATTATAATTATATACAGGTATAATCTATATTAAGTACAATTGTACAGTCACACATTTAGTTAAAACACGTATTAACATGTTTATAATTCATGTTAATAAAATTAATTTTTTTAATTAGGTAAACATTTTGTAATTTTATGGACCCCCTTTTAAAATTCCTTTTAAAATTATTCTGTCCACCCAGTTTATTTTCAAGATATTTTTAAGAAGTTAAAAACTATTTTGGTTTGGCAAATACGTTTTACCATACTTTTATATATTCATATAGGTTTGTGTAATTTTTAATATATCTCTTATGTAATAGATATATATTATTATATATGAATATATTTACCCTGTGCCGATTTCAAGTTTTGCATGGACGTCTTCAACAAGAACAAGTTGTAGTTCATGTCGTAGTTTAATTCGGCCGAATCTGCTTTTTTCGTTGCCATTTTATAATATTTTATTTATTACGTTATTAAAAAGAAAAAACTTTTTAAAATGTTCTCTAAAACAATTCTTACTATGTTTACACCGCGCGAACTTATTTATGTATAACTGCGTTTAAATCGATATCTAATACACTGTTTGCTATTCGTTAGCCGTTACCTAGGGAAGTGTCGCAATGTTACGATATTTACGAGCGGTCAGCAAACATTAAGTGAATTTTGTTGTTTTTCGTTTATGACGAGCCAATCAATTGAAATGACAATAATATACAATACTCATGGTCCATCGGAGATTTAGAAAAATGAAACGAACAAATTACTGAATTGAATTTCTTAATTTATTTGTTTTACATGGGATACCCATTTCATATCAATCGAATGTTCGGATCGTTATTTCTACTTGGGTATACTACAGGTATAAGTTTAGGATATATTACAGGTATATCCTAAAAAAGTGTTTATTTTACACGTGATGCAGACCATGTTATACTTATAATATTTATAAGTAGGTATATAACATTATAAAAACGCTCAAATACATAAAAAAAAGTAGGTAATTTAATTTAATTTAATTTCGTATATTTTTTGTGGATTCGGGCGTTTTACTATTACCTATGTCCACGAATTAGAATTTTTTTCGTAAAATAAAATATATTAAGTGTATTACTATTTTAAAGTAAATTATTCAAGTTTTCACATCAGTTATTAAAATACGTATCATACGAGTATATAATGTGTATTATATTCGTCGTAGCAGCCGGAATTGTTACCGGGTGCCCGCGAGTAAATTTTCGGAAATACGATTTTCGTAAAGAAAAAAAAAATTGCTCGACCGTCCCGGCGCCCGAGGGAATCACGCTATTTTTTTGTTTTTATACGCACGCACGCACAATTATTATTATTCGAGAGGTATGTTATATATAGACCAGTAGCTGCGATTTACGTATGCTTGGCGTGTGGAGTTAATTCGTGTAAAAATGTAATAATATATTATTATTACCAGTATATATTACAGTATACATTATACGTATATTCGATCTCATAGGCGCAAATAGCTAAAAAGAAGTGGGGAGACTTAAGCCCCCCATAATATATAAGCTAAATTGTTAACATAAAAATACAAATTATATCTTAGAAAATTTTTATTAATTTTAATAAAATGAGGCGTTTTTGTCAACTAACCAACTAAAATCTTTAGTTTAAAAAAAAAAAAATGTCCAATTATGTCTAATTTATTATAGTAATATAGCTATATAATAGGCTCGTATATTGGTATATAAAAGTAAAATACTATAATATAACAAAATATTTCTTGATTAATGATTTTGATGAAATTACCTAATTTTTGTCTTTTTTCACATTTTTATTTTTAAATAAAAATTAAGAAGACAATATTATTTGGGGGGGACTTGGATGTATTTTGGGGGTCTAAGTCCCCCCCAAGCCACCCCCTATTTGCGCCTATATTCGATCTGTTCTAAATTATGACACGATAAGTCGTTTATCGAACGAAGAAGGTAAATATAATTACTCCTTATCACATATTTTTATATAATTATTATACCGTCGAATATTCAAATTAAATAATTGTCATTATTAACATTTATTTCAAATCTCAGAGTATATTTTTATTTTTATTTTTATTATTTTTTTTTTTTTTACCGTCGTCGTTGTGTCATTCTCTCCAATAATAATAATAAATAATAATAATAATTAATATTAATATTTCAATAATATTGCGAATCACAGAATATTTGACTTTCAATAGTATTTTATAAAGAATTGACATTAGTAACGCGATACGAATTTAATATTTTCTATATATAATAAATCATCATATTCGTATTATACGTTTATTATAAATACGTGCGTAAATTCTGTCGTGTTTCGACTCCCGGTTCGGATATTTTTCTTCGGACAGAGAACGTATTTCGTATTTCGTGACCGTTTGATATTTCTAGTACATATTTTTTTTTTTTTTTTCAAAATACATGAAAAAATATAAAACATAATTTGTATGTACACTGCGAAACCTCGAATAATTTCGTAGATATTAATATTATAATTAACGAATTTAACAATTGACGTTCTTGCAATAATATATTGATAATAATTGATCGCAGGCACAAATACGCAATATGAAAAACTAAAAAAAAACATGAAATAAATCCAAAATAAAACAATAAAAATCGACCTAATAAATCTGGTAATAATATAATTATATCGTTGTCTTCGTTTTAATAATGTTGTTTGCGAAAAAAAAATAACAACGAATTCGCACATACGTTAGTGGGTCGTGCAATAAAAAAAAAAAAATTGTCGGCAATTTTCGTGTTTTTTATAGTATCGTTATATAGAATAAAACTAAATCTCTACCGTGTTATAAAAATTTATTACGATATCACATTTTAACTGGGTTAACATTGTAATAACGTTTCAAAACAAATCGCGAATTCACGAACGAAACAGTAATTTAGAGAAATTCAGAATCTCGTTTTCATGTAGTTTTTTTTTCACAAATTAATTATTTTATACATTTTATATTTATAATAAATATAAAATATTATAATATCGTTTAAATAAATGTGTGTTTTACTGTTTTATAAGAAAATCACTCGTGATTTGTGAATAATAATTGTAATTTAGTAATAGTATAGGGATTCCTAAAAACACTCAAATCCACAAATGGTAACAATTTTTATAGCCTATACTTTTATGGGGTACAACTGAAAATAGAAATATCGTAGACGAAATGTAGAGTGTACCACTTACAAAATAAGAGTAAATTTTTTTCTCTCGTTTGGTCGTTTGTATAATAAATCGTTATTACTTATTTATTACTATATTACTATAAGTGTTATTATAGTAATAAAGAGTATAATATAATTTAATACCTAGTAAAATTTTTTATATAAATAAAAATTTATTTAATTATTTAATAAAAATAAATTAAAAGTTCGTTAATTATATTTTAAATGATAATAATTGCATTTGAAGGTATATATACTTAATAAAACTATAAAAAATAAAAATAAAAATATATTAACTGATAATGCGTGCGCGCGAGATCAACTATTCATAGTTAATAAAAATATTTTACGTACCTACGATATATTTGAATAAGAATGCATAAAATTATTGATGCGCGGTGAGAAATCTCGCGTGCATACAATTATTATACCTGTACCGCGGTATATAATACATAAAATATAATCCGTTTTATTTACAGTACATATAAATACCACCGTAAAAATGTTATAAATTTATAATATATTATATTGACGTGTCACATTTAATGGAATAAAACAAGTAAAAATAACATCTTATTATAATAATAATAATAATAATAATAATAATAATATCTATAACTGGAAAATATTATTATTATTGTTGGTTTATATACGCGCGTTTCGAGTGTCCAAAGATGTCAATACGTTATGAAACGTGGTAACCTTTCACGTTTCACGGGTTAGTTTTTATTGATTCTTTACGTATTTTTATTTATTATTATTATTTTTTTTTTTTATCCTTATTCCAGTCGCAGAATCAATATTCGAATATAATAATATATTAATATGATATAATTCTATTGAAAATAAAATATGTTACGGGTAAAATCGACCAAACGCGTAATAATAATAATAATAATAATATACTCGTAATGCGTCGATAAGTTCGTGTTCTCGCGCCAGGATTAAAATATTATATATGTGAATATGATGTTACGTTTTCGTACGAAACTTTTTTTTACCACCACGCAAACGTTTCGATATTTGCATAATACGATATTATGTTATATTTGATTTGTATATATTGTAATAAACTAATAATAATATTTTTATGCGAGACCGAATGTAAAATCGTAATGTGAAAGTGCTAAATATTATTATTATTATTATTATTATTATTATTATTATTATTATTATTATTATTATTATTATTATTATTATTATTATTATTATTATTATTATTGTATGTTATATGTATATCACACTTTGGTCGAATTTGATTAAGTTATTTACTTTTGTGCGACTGAAATGAAAAAAAAAATAATAAATAAAATTAACGCCCGGAAACAATCTTCAGAACTTTGCCCCAAGCGCAGTAATCGCGTTTCCTGCAGGAAGTTAGAGGTGTATTATTATTATAGGTGTGTGTGTGTGAGCCTATATAGTAAAAAAAGAGCAAAAAAATAAAATAAAGTGTGAAATTAATCCGGAGAAATCGTTCGTGTGAAATGTTACGACGATATAATTATTATTATTATTATTATTATTATTATTATTATTATTATTATTATTATTATTATTATTATTATTATTATTGTTATCCATATCGTCGAAAAATTCGTCTGAACGAGAAAAATAATTAACAACTGAAAATTAATATAGGTATATTTTAATGCTTTAGGTGAATACGAGTATACCTACCTATATAAATTAAAGTTTTCAAAAATTACATGTGATTTTATAATATGTAAGTACGTAATAAGAGTTCATATTTTTTGGCGCGCATTTATCGATTTAAAATATTCCGAAAACAATAATTTAATCGTTAGACGTTGGCGTAAGTACAAATACGCAGGTTAATCGACTACGAAATATTAGAAATAAATTTAAGTTTTCGACGAGGATAAATACGATCGATCGACCGGACGAGTGGAAAATTTATAATATCAAATTTAATAATTTCGTCCGTTTTCTATACAGTTATTGAATTAATTTTATGATTAATTATATAACGTTACACTCTTGTATTTATAATGTCCGTTTTTAAGAGATTTTATTACATATTATCTATACACGCACTGATGGATAGTAATATTTTTTTTTTTTTTATAATTTTTCGCCTATAAAATATGCTAGTATACAATAATATATTTTTTGAGTTAATTTTTTTCGTCGTAAGGAAAACGTTTGGAAATATTAAATGTTTTATACAATGACGTAGCCAGAAATATGCGAAGAGGTTATAAGGGGTTATTAAATAAATATTCATATCCATCATATACTGTTTTACATGCTTAAAATACACCAAGACCATATATAAAGTCAAAGGGGGTTGAACCCTTAACCCCCTGGATACACCAAGGTTTATTATGTAATATGAATATTTATACATATCGAGTCTATAATATTATATTGTATATATCGCACGTTTATTATATAACGTGTGTCAACAATTATATTAATTATTATTGTGGAAACAATTATATTACGAACGATAAGTTCGTTTGTAGATCGATGAATTTGCAAGAATCCGCGTACAAATATTTCGCATATAATAATAATAATAATAATAATAATAATAATAATAATAATAATATATTTTAAACACGTTTAGTTTTTGACGTAAACCATTTCGTACCTATATTATATAATACGACCTTCGTATATACATGTAAGGTGTATCTATACCTCGTAAGACGATTAATGAATTTTGTAATTTTTCAATTGACCGTATGGAAGCGTCGTTTTATACGTTTGCGCAAGTGCTGTGTATTATGTATATAGGTATACATTATACGTTTCGAATTTCGGATATACGAGGAACATTAATGGCGTTATAATTCTTTATTTTTATTTTTTTTTTTTATCTAGCTAAAAACTCGGTTTAATTCAATACATATTATACAGAGAAAACAAATTAAAAAATATTTTTAAATTATAAAATAATTATACATTGTATCATGTTACTGTCTGGAGTATAAAATATTATACATTATATATAACGCTTATCGCAATAATTATTGTTATATAATAATATAATATATGTTTTTTTTTGTTTCAATCCGTGTCGGGTGTTACAATTATTTGAGTTTAAAGGTTATACGTGGGTTCTTAAATGGTCAAATATTAATCGTATATACAATATTACAATATTCGATTCGCGACCAAGTCGAACGACTTGAATTTTTATGTGCCGACGTCTGTATTATATCGTATTAATTCGCCCAGGTCAAGTTTTAAGTCTGGCAAACATTTATCATAATAATATTCGTATAATGATAATATTATTAATATTGTGTGCGAATCGCTCGTGTAGTATAGACCGCGTTAATCGCGAGCCGTTCGATTTGCATAACGCGGTTGCAACCATTTCTGCGACGGGTCCACCCCTGCGTTATAGCCTATAAAACCTAACCTATAACTTATAGGTTAGGTTTTTGCACGCGACCGACCGCGATATTTATACGATTGCGTGTTTCGATTATTACCGCCCTCGGGGGTTTCTTACTCGTTTTTATCCCGCGCGTTCGCGTGTGCTGGACGAGCAAAGAATATTCCGCGGTGAATTATATAGAGCATAAATCACACGTGAGTATATTAACACAACATAATATTTGTCGTCGTATAGTCGTATACAGTTATAAAAATGAAATAAAAATAGCGAAACGAAAAATAAAAAAATCTCGTATACTTTGGAAACGAGCGTCTACTTGGCGGAAAACGTCCGTTATCTCGAAATTTTACGCTCGCCAAACATAATAATAATATATTTTATTAATTATATTGTATAATAATTTATTATATAATATAGAAATTAACGTAGGTACATAATATATATAGGAATATATAAAAAAAAAAAAAAAATGAAAATTTATCCATAAATCTTAACATGACCGCGGTAACTCTGGTAACGCGTATACTACTCGTATATATTATAGTCGGACGTTTATAGATAACGCGATATATATTATTATATGGTTATAATAATGTATAGTGGTTATGTACGGTTTATTATATATTTATATATGGTACATTATAAAACGGTATATACGTAGACTACATGCATATGGACATCGAGTGTGTTGCTTATAATATATTAATTACCTAATTAATTTTATAAGAAGAGTTCTTTTGTGATGGATATTTATTAGTATATTAATTAATTATTTATATTCACGTGTATTCGGAAACTATCGTGACTTTGTAGTATTTCGTGTTATTATTTTCTAACGTGTTTAAAGTTTAAATGTTCGATTCGTATAGCTTTTTTTTTTTTGGAAATTCTCATTTCAAGTCGGTAAAATTATTTTTCGTATCGAGTTGAATATATTATTCGTGTCGTTTTTTTTTCGACGACACGCAAACATAATAATACTCGTATATTATTTATAATTGTATCAATTTCAGCTTTTTCAACGAGCATACGTTTATAACCATAAATCTAATATATGTATCGATTCGCTCACGAGCGCATTTATATACCAACGTAAGTATATTATTTATAAATATATATAGTTTTTAATATATTATATTTCATATCCGGCATAATCCGCGTTTAATATATAAATCTCAGCACACATATAGGTACGCTTTTATTCGCGTATAAATATTTGTTTTTTCTTTTTTCATACCTATATATTTTTCCGTATAACAGTGTGGGAAATAATAATAATAATAATAATATAATATATATAACGTATACCCACCTTTCACTCTCTCGGTGTGCGGTATATACGCGCGGTAACTGCAGACGACGTGCCCACGTAAGTTCTCATCATTTTGGCGGGAAAAAAAAAAAAATGTTCGTAATCGATTGCCGCAATCTGCGCACGGGTCCATTAAACTCGAGGTATATAATAATATTATACGGTAGTCTCTGTATAAGGTAACCGCCGCGGGGACAACGGCACAACTCACTATTGGCTCCGGGGTATGTACCTACATTATAACGTTATAGTTATACACGCGGTGGTTCGCATAATATGCGGTATATACCGGGTGTATGTCGGTATCATAATAATATTGTACCGCGGACAAAGACCTATATGTATATTCTTTTTATTTTCCCAATATCTTTGGCACGCCTTTACGCACAATAATAATAATAATAATAATATATCGCGGCGTATAATGTAAAACGTTTAAATAATAATTTATAATATATTATTCATTTTTAACGGTACGCGTTATATTACAATATGAAATATATTATACGATTTATACATTTTGCGGGGAAAATAAATTCGTTTGTTCGTGTATTAAAATTTTAAAAATGCGTATTAATAAACATTCGATATTTCGGTTAAATCGATGAAACTGCAGAAGCGTCATCCTGTACTTTGGTGCGCGCGTATTTTTTTTTTTTTTTTTTACAATACGCGTATAATATTAAACCGTTATTGTAATATGATAATTGACGCGCGTTAAAGTCTTTGATTTGTTTCCAAACGTTATTTGTTTAAAACAGCTAGAGATTTATATTCGAATCGTATATATTTTCACGTATTGTATAATATTACAATACGTATAATATTTATTTATATAGTATAAAGTTAATATAATCATAATTAATATCCATTTTCTTTCTGCAAACCTGATAATTTACATACGATTTTTTTTACGGTTTAATATGATATAAAAATGATATTTTTTTAATTTTTTTTTTTTTACGACCGAAATAAACGTAATTTTTTCGGTAGATTTTCAAGTCAGCCGCATTCGAGGTAATTGCGTGTTATGATGGTATATCGATGTACAGAAAAAGAAAATTCGCGTAAATAGTTTTTCGTCCTTTTTCATAATAATATTATATGTTTAATTATCGAACGATATTTTTCGACATTATATTTTTAAATCAAATTCGAAATGCGTTCGCAAATTTAAATCGTATTTTTTTACGTATATAATAATATACTATAATATACACTCTCTTTGCATCGTTATTATTACATTTTTTTTTTTTTTTTTATTTAATTTATTATAATAATATACGAAGTATCGATTTAAAATACGTATAATACGATGCGGATATATAGAAACTATTTATGCGCAGAGAAATTATTCGTCGCATATACATAATATATTTACTCGAATATAATAATATAATATAGGTACATTTATTAACGTTATAAATGTAAACGTATGAAATATTATACATTTAAAACGTCGTGGGTACTTATATAAAATAAATACACGAACGATAATTTCGGTTTTATTCGGTGTATGTATATATAGTGGTAGCACCGGTTTTAAATTGTCGGTGTTAATTATACATGTGTATATATTATTATAATTATTATAACCAACACGAAGAGATTCGGCAAGTATAATAATATTATATATTATATAGGTACGAGTTAAGGAAAACGATTTTTTCTATTAGGTACTTATATATTGTTATTATGCGTACGAAATTTCATTTCGCTCGAGATGTACGAATGTGTTATTATAGGTAGATACATAATATTATACTCGTAGATATAAAGAAAAAGGAAAAAAAACCGTTTAATTACTGATGATTTTTTCACACACAAAAATGCATAAAATATTATAATATTATTGTGATGTGTACGTGCACTTATATTATTATTATAATAATGTTATACTTATACGTTATACATTAGGATTAAATATATATGCGCTCTTAATATTTTTCAAAATGGAAACTGCAGAAATTCCATTGTACAATCTCTATATTATATTCGATAATAACAAAAATCGGTATCGTGTATGTGTATATTGTTAATTTTAATTAATAATATTATTCGTATATTGGCGTTAGAAATAAAATATTAATATATGGTTTATAACACATTTAAAATAAGCAGATAGCTGCAGAGAAAGTGAATGTTATAACACTATATTAATTTTGGTTAATTTTTTTTTCTCGAATAATTTTTTACATACCTAATATATTATAATATGTACCATACAGAAAAGTATTAAGTATATAATACGACGAATAGTAGGTATATTACTTAACATTTCCGAGGGGCTTTCTGCGTATAACATCATTTGTATATTATACTTGTATAGGTATATTATTGTATTATTATGTATACGAATGCGCACTTTAGAACATGATTGAATCAATTAAAATTATCAGCAATCCGTGATGTTTTTATCAGTTAAAAATTAAATGTATATATTTTTAAATAAACATAAATCATAGCTCACTGGCGGTTATTATAATATAATAAGGCACGTTAATTAATTCGTTAATATTCACAACGATTTGCAAAGATTTTATCTGTATAATAATTAATAATAACTATATTATATATATATATATATATATAGTATAGTGCACCGTACATTATTAAAATATCATTAATTTTAATATCGCCTTATTTATATAATATTAATTTGAACAATTTCTTTTCTTTTTTTTTTTTCGAACTCTTCCGTTGGAGTATATACCTATATAGGAAAAAGAAAGTGCATGTTAACTGTAATACTATATATAATATAGTAAGTCGAGTTCACCGAAATTTTTTTCTTGGCAATTTCTTGCGATTTAGGTACACGATGTAACATAAATAATATTATGTACCTATATACAATTTGATATTTTATTTCCGGAAAAGTATATGAAAGGTATTATACGAAAAATCAGATATCCGATCGATTCCAAACCTATAAAATATGCGGATGACATTTATAGAGGTAACCTAACCTATACACGGGTATTCGGAACGCGGTCACGGTTGCAGATATTATTATAATGTTATAATAAGTATAATATATATATATATATATAGGTAACCAATAATCATGGAAGATATACACATGCAATATAATAAGTAGAAATAGATTAATATTAGTTGGTTTTTTCTTCTCAGCGCAGATTTCATCGATGAAACACATCTGTTCGTGAAAAGTTATAATAATAATGTGTATTATTTATAAGCGAGTGTATCCATCGTGTAAGCGTATAATATCATACTCGTTATCACTTATATGTTATATTTTATTCAATCGCGTGTGTAATTTTCGACGATTATGTTGCCACAAAACATTGCAGAACATAATATTATACATATAGGTACACGCGTCGAAATAAAGTCAAAGAAAATAAATATTGTATCGATTACGCAATTAATAATAAAATGTTTTAAATAATAAAACGAGTGACGGAAAATCGATTGGAAAATAAATCGCCACAACAGTTTCCGCCGACCGTTAAATGCGTGTGTATGTAGAAATCGTTTAAATATTGAATGTACATTGCGCGCGCTTGCTCAAATCTGCAATATTATTATATAGGTTAGGTACATAATTTGAAAAAAGCGACCATTATAAAAGCTTTGTCATGGTGTCTCGAAACCATTATACGATAGGAAGTACCTACATAATATTATAACATTGTTGTACCTGCTATTATTATGATTTTATTATAATATCAACATAATAAATATACGCTTATCCTCTTGTAACGAATACAAAACGATATTATAATATATACACCTCAAACTTATATACCTATATGTATAATATGTATATGGGCACCTATACCAGATACCCGGTACGTGGTCGGCGTGTATAATGTTTGCGCTCGCGTTTGTGTGTCCGCTGCAAACAAGCCGTGACCGAGCTCTTATGATATTATATTCGAAAATGCGTATTATTATAACATCCATTCGTGAGTTATTCCGTTCGGACGCTGAATGACCGAGCATTTTTATGATATTAATATTATAATGTATACCTACCCGCAACCCGTTGTACATATCGGTCGGTCGGCGTTATCGAACGATTTCGTGTTAAAATAATAACTAAAAAAATCATATCGCATAACGTTATTGTAACATTATTATACCTAGGTATATAAATAATAATATACAGCAGTGCGTGTGACTAACCGTGGTTTTGTTCAAATTTTTTCGTATATATTATATTTTAACGTTAAGTTAGGTTAGTATTATATAATCCAATGAATTATTATTTAAATTCAATTGTTGTAGAAAAAAGGCAAACATACTCAAATAAATACGAAACAAATTCCATTTAAACTTTAAACTTTAAAATTATACATTGTTTTATAAGAGCGATTTTTTAGAAATATAATTTTTTTCTTTCAAAAACGTTTACAAAAATATACACGCTCGCTGTTGTACATATACGTATTATGATATTATTGTAGTAAACTAGTAAAATATTGTAAATTAGTAAACATATATTTATTACGATTCCATTGAGAGATTTCAGATGACCGCAATAAACATATTGTTAACATCTTATTTTATATCTTCCAAAATAACAACGTTGATGGCCCTCCGCCATTTGTGAATGATCGTCAATGAATTTGTCTGATATTTATTTTTTATAAACATAAACACATATAATGATTAGAATTCGGAAGAAGTTATATATTATTTCAAACAAAAAATAATCTACTCTTTCTTAAACTATTGTGTCGAATATATGATTTTTTAATATTAAAATTTGTAATTTTTTCCATACAAATGTCGTGACGAACATATTATATAGACAAAATTAAAACATCTAAAAAACCAGTTAAAATTTTATCGAATCACTGCAAATTTTAGGCATATCTAATCATTTTTTGGGTGTAAAAATTATATTATTATACGATAATCTCGGTTTGCTATATAATTATATACTTATTGACGATCGTCCTAAATAATATATACACAATATAATAAGCGTGATGTAAAGTGGTCATCTGAGTCTGGTTATACCGGTAACCAATTATATTATATACCTACCGCAGTCGAGCAAATAATGTTTGGTTTTTTGATTTATCGCTAGCGTGACATAATAATATTTTGATATAACTACGTTTTTTATTCGTACGTTGAGCGGACATTTTTTGTAACGTCAATAGGTCTATAAGGAAACCAACGAGTTAGATTCATGAATTCGTAAAAATGTACTCGCAGATTTTATTTATTATATACCTACTACAAAATGAAGTAACTTTAACGAATCGTTATGAAATAATATATTTAAAATATTGTGTATAGAAATACGCGATGAAAAAAAAAAATAAAATATAAAACATAATAAGTTCGACGTTTATACATATACAGCTAGGTATAATAATATATTGCTTTAGTCGTTTTTAACCACGGTATACCGTGATTTTAACCATAGGTCGATTTCGAAACGCACTTTATTTATTTTATATATCAAAAATTAATAGTATTATAGTTTGTTTTTTTTTTGAAGAAGAAGAAGAAGAAGAAGAATATATAATATTCAGTTGTATACAATTATACTTACGCCTCGAGGGGAAATTAAACGTTGGAATTTTGTCGAATTTTCAGTAAAATCGAGTTCTGAAAAGTGGTTATATTTTAATGGTGTATATAATAACACTTTTTTTTTTTTTAACAAAACAATTTCGAAATTTCACAACGATGTATTATTTGTTTGTATATTATATATTATAATATATACATAATGTTAAAAACTTAAAACAATTATTGCGTAAAAAATATTATATATTGCATATATATTCCAACACAATATTATCGTATTAATATAATATTGTCATATTATTATATTTTAATATTATATTCGGTGTTGGTTATTTCATAATATAATACGACGGTCTCATTTTGAAGACTTCAAACGTGTTTTCCTACCCCTGACACGAAACGTCAAAACGAACCCCTCGGGGGATATATTATTATTATTATTATTATTATTATTATTATTATTATTATTATTATTATTATTATTTTTTTTTTTTTTGTGTGTTTGTGTGGTGTAATGATTTCTCGGGTCAATTTTCAGTCTATGTATAATACGAAATGCGCAATAATTAGTAATTATATATTTTTATTAAATAAATGTCATAATACGAGCATTTCGCGAAATATATAATAACATTGTACACGCGGCGTGTGTACCCGTCGGCAACAATACACGCGGGGAGTTGTCGGATTCGGGATAATAATATATAGAACGATGGATTTGATTTAATATTTGCGTAGGTTAATGTCACGATCGCGTTATACGCGTCTCCTACATTGTATTATATACCGCGGTTACCGCGGAGTCAACCGTGACCGGTTCTCAGTTATTATTTGTTTTTCTAAAAATATTCGACTATAATATTATATAGTATACTATGAACTGAAGCACGAAGTTTAAATCTTTGTAACGTTTTAATCTTTAAAATAAAAAAAAAAGTCCGCAATCTGCAAACGATAATAGATAATATAACAGTCATAAGCCATTATAATTATAGTAATAATAATATATACCTATTATAGACGCGTTATTACGGATAGGAAATATTAAAAAATTAGTTTTTAATAATATTCCAATCGCTCGATTTGAAATTGGACGCATCGTATCGTATACGTTTATTAAAAATATTTTTCGATCCGATGATTCGTGGTATATAACATTATACCTAATAATAAACGTGAATTGAAAATTTTCCGAATGTATCCTTGACGGCGATCGCGGGCTAGCGCGAAAATCTTCGTGATTTGAATATTATTATTATCGTTGTTGTCGAGAAAATCGTTCGAACGCGTAATAACAAAAAATTATATTATATAAATCTAAAAAAAAAAAAACAAAAAACTTTAATCCAACTCGGGCGGTGTAGCTTATTATTATTTTTATTTTTATTTTTATTTTTATTTTTATTTTTATTATTATTTTTATTTTTTCCGAATCGCACCTCTCATTATAATATTATAATATTGTTATTATAACGAGTCGTGGGGCGACCTTCCGACGGACGATGACGGCGGCGTTGATTATATTTTTTTTTTACACGTTATTATTGTTATCGTTTTTACTTTTCTTTTCCCGTATGCGTCCTCCGGCGCCCGGTTAAAGGGCAAACGGTTCACGTCAAGACGAAACAATCGCGTTAATTTTGCTTTCTACACACACACACACACAAGCCGCGTGTTCATCGCGGTGTGAATCTTCGTCGTTTCTGCGTCTCTCACACAAACCCGGTCTATATATCCATTTAATAATAATAAAATACACGCATAACCGTAAACTTTACGAAAAAAAAAAAAATGTTTATTAATATGTAAAAATATGTAAATGTATAATTGCGGACGAAATGTGATGTGCGCAGAACAATACAGAAAAAAACACACGATAATAATAACGATAAAAAAAAATGTTATATTTTTCTCACTCGCGAGAAGGCTGATTCGCGTGGGTTTAAATTTAAATCGGCAGTCCGAAGTCGACTCGTTACTATAATATACAATATACTCACTGAAAACTAGAAAAACAAACAAACAAAACGCAATTATAATTATTGAGAACGCTTTTTTTTCTCTATAACACGTATACAAATTATTGTATTATCATATTATCGTTAGAAACTGCATCTCGTATTTCTGAGACGTTTTCGCGCGGTTTTTTCCCGTTTAAAATTTCACACGATCCCTTTATCTCGTATTCAAATAATACATTTAACCTAACCTAGGTATATTTCGTATTTCGCGTTTATCAAACGCCGGACAAAATTATAATGTTATTAGCTGCGTATTATACAATATATTATTATATATATATATTATTATGTTGTGTATACGTATAATATAATATTATTGTCGGCGAAAAACGAGTTTCGAAAAAATTACGATCGATGCGTCATCGTCGTCGAGTTATAAAACTATAATATTTTGTTTGCGATATTTTATCGCCGACGATCGAACGAAATCGGATAGCCCGCCTCGGGGTTAGATCGCAAATCGCAATATTACGACCGTACTCGTGGATCTGAGATCGGATAACTATTATAATATTATGTCAAATATGTATACTTATACTCTATTATATATAGGACTTTGAAACGAGAATAATTGTGTATAAGTTTGGTACCACTGATAAGATAATTTTTCATACGAGTACAGGTCTATATTATGTCCCAGCACCGACCATTGAAATTTTTTATGCTAGATTATGCCGTACGTGCTATGTTCATTCTTATATAATTTATGACAAAAAAACTTCGTTATTATAATATAATAGTTATGTATATGAAGCCGGCTGGCGAAGCGAGAGGTTTCAGGTCATACAAAGTCCCTGACTATCCGCACCAGTATCAGGGTTACACGAAATGGTATCAGGTTGATATCTTTTAGTCCCTTGGGGCGTAGCACCATACCCACGAAAAGTTCTTCAAAGCTATCCCTTAAACTCGAAAACTACTATATATAAACTATAGCACAATCGAAAGCCCCATGGGTTTGATAAATAAATTTTCAACGGACGGTGCTGCTGGAGACATGGAACTGCAGTGTATACAGAGTGGTCGGAATTTCGTGATACAAACATAATACCTATATTGATAAAGTATTTTATATCTATAAATAATATTTAACGAATTTGATCATTTTGTACCTATACAATATAAATAGTATCGGACTCTTTCTACGACATAATAATATGTTTGTTATAATTAGATAGTCGAAAGAACAGCGAATAAAACATCTCGAATAATTCGCAATTATTCACACGCTTGTGTTTCAACATAATATTATAATGTACCGTATATCATAGTTCAACCGTACACGTACCTAATGAACTCGTTTTCCGAACGATGTATTATAATAATAATAATAATAATTATTATTATTATTATTATTATTGTATCGCAATCGTTGTTATTAAAATATAATTATAAGTTTCTCACGATTTAATAAATAAAAATCAAACAACGGCTACCTCCGCGTTGATACGGGGCATTGTTATTATCCCGACAGAAATGTAATTTTGTAATTTGTGTGAATATTTTTATTTTGTATAACGTTAAACGTTGTCGCAGGACGATTCGTGAAATATTGCAAAATTTCATTAGGTATTATTTCGGTCGTGTCGAAATACGATCGATATCTACATTCATATAATATTTGTATTATAAAGTTCACGAAAATATTAACGCATTTTAAAACATTTCGTGCAATAATATTAAGGTATAATTTATAAACTATAAAACGTTAGAATCGCGAAATCGAAGTATTTAATTTAATCGCGGCGAGCATACAGTATACTGTATAACTAACAAGAAACAAATGATAAATATTATTATATTATTGGAATTTTCTGTCTGAAATCCGAAGATAGATTCGAAATCCGAAGAAAAAAAAAATCGTTTTTTCGTAATATAATTTCGTATTTTTTCATAAACTATACCAGCGTTATTATATCTTTCTCCGCGTGTTACTTATAAATTTATATACCTAATAAACTTGCGGTTTACATTTAACATATTACATCCCCAGAATATTAGTCCAGTTGTAATATAATATAAAATATACGCGAATAAGCGTCGATATTCTAAATTTAAAATTTTAAAATTTATTATTTAAATATTATGGACAAAATAATGCGTTGTTTCTTTTGTTTTCGTCGATCGTTATTTTTTGGAACGAGATATTATTTCAATAATTTCAATAAAATTCGTATCGTCAGTGGTGTAGATTCGTACGCGAGTTTATCGAAAGTTTTAGTTTACGAATACCTTCCAAGTCCGATCTTTTTAAAACTTCGTTATATCCAGAGAATTCGTATTATATACTGTATAGAGAAAATTGTCAAAATTTATTTTTATGTTAGACGAAATCGAGTTCGCTTTAAAAAGCTCACATTTTTTTTTTCTTTTTATATATCTTTTTAACGTTAGAAGTGATTATAACTTTATACATTCTAAAATAGAGAAATTGTTAGAGAATAATTTAATTTTAAATTACAATTTTTTTTTTTTTTATATATAAAAAATAAAATACTAAATTCTTCAATTAAAACTATAATTACTTTTTTGTTTTATCGTTAATATTCATAATATTATGATGCACATATACTATGATGTACAGTACATTGAACTGAATTAAAAAAAAATATTGCAATATTTTTTTCCAGCCTTGGTTGTAATATGCTACTGAAATGATGCAATACGATTTGTTCAATATAATGTTTATTCTGATATTTCAACTCGCATAATATTATTAGGATGACTATATACGTACCTATATATTATAATATAGTGTTAAAAACTACTTTTCGAACGGTTGTGTAGTGCGTCTGCAAATATATACCTAACCTAATTCTTAATGAAAAATGTGAATTTTAATCGTGGTTATGTTTTCAGAACGATACATTTACCGCGGTAGGACTAATATTCAAATTCAAAGACTATAATATGTATAGGAGGTACCTATGTAATAATAATAAATAATAATAATACGAGCCATTGATTTATAGAGAAATCGTTCATTTACATATTATGGGTACCTACTACAATAATATATTATATTTAATATTAAATATAATAGATCGTAGTTACGTATTTTGAATAGTTGTGTGTATACAAAATGATTTGTGTACATATAATAGACGTCGTTATCTGTTATAGGAGAATAGAAATGAATAAAAAAATCGAATAAATAAAAGAAAAAAAAAATAATCATCGACTCGAGATTACGCGATTATCGTTCCAAAACTATAGTAAACTGTATTTACTTTGTAGTATTATAATTTATAAACATTATGCTGTTACGATTATTATTGTACAATCTATAACATAATAAAACCGGTTGTTTTGTGAATTGTGATCCCTGTAATAATAATAACAAACTGTTTTTTTCCGGTTACGGTCGCGAACTCGCGACGCTGCGCGACGGGTCAAACTTAACGACATCCAGGGGATATAATAATAGTATTATATATTAAATAACATTGCTCCTTCGTGTAACGAGGAAGTGAAGTTTGGTCGTGACTCGGGTTATAGTTCAACCGAGTGGTTAACCATTACCGCGGTGGCGGTTGGCGAATAAAGAAAACGTTACACATTTTCGCATCCGCGGTTCATCGATGTGTTATTTATTATTATTATTATTATTGTTATTATTTCGGCATAAATACTCGTGTACACGCGTTTCGCAACCTTGACCTAGTATTATATACTCGCCTCTCACCGCGTGCACTATTAATGTTCGTTTAATAATATATTATAATATTTCATGTCGTCTTTATTAGATTTTTCTTTATTATTATTATTTCACACTCTCTTCTGCATATATCGTAATAATAATAATAATGTGTATACTTTTTCGGTTGTATAACAACTGCAAACCGAATCGTGATCGTATGTTGGTATATTATATTAATAATAAATAATAATAATATTATTAATATAACGGATCGGCTCTTTAACGGCGTTCCGCTGAACCACATCACATGGAAGAAAAAGTTATCTATATATATATAAAAAAAAAAAAAAAAAATGGACGATCCGTTTCGTTTAAGACCTACATACATTTTGCGTACAAAATGTCGTGCAGTGTGTACAACAATCGCGTGTACGACGTTCGATGGTCTGTTGCCTGTAACCCAATTCTATAATAAATTATTTACTTTTTATTAATTTTTTTTATTTTTATAGGCTACCGTCCGTCACGTTTATCGAACGATTACTATTTGTTTTCCGTTACTATAATAATAATAATAATAAATTAATAACAACAACATTATATTATTGTAATAGTAACGAGGTACAATTATTATTATATTGGTACCTTTGTCGCATTTTCGATTTGTATACCTACGTATTATAAATTATAATAGAAATCAAAACGCGTGACACAAACACTACAGCACATAGTAGCACACAACCACGTTTTATTCAATATAATAATATACACGGTCTTTGACGTTTTGCCAAAATCGCATGGAAAAAAAAAAACGTTGACGATGATGGCGCCTAAATATCGTTATTATACTTATAAGAAGACACAAAGCCGGAAAAATATTAGCGTGTCGCGCGTATTTTATTCGCATCGACGTGACGTTTGTTAAAAATCGAATTCGTACGTTATCGCATCTCGTCCGGACGTTGTTCGTGTCGGAGATTGTATATGAATCGTACACATAAAATAAAAATAATATTATTATAACGTTACGTTCTTAAATTATTATTTTATAGCATTTATAATATGACCATCGCGCCCTAACTATGTATACAGGAGACTGTAGAAAGTCAATAAAATTCGTACATAATTTATAATAATATGGTTATTATAAAAATAAACGGATTCGGTCGAGAGAACGAAACATTAAAGAAGGTACACGTTATAAATATAATTTGCAAATAAATAATATAAATTATAATATTATTATTATCATAAGTGCTGGGTGGGCAGTATAAATTAATAAAAAAAAACCTATAATATTATAATAATTATTGTGATGTGTGTAAAAAGGAATTACGCGCCAACGTCCAAAGAGTTTAAACAATAATATATAATATTATAAACGAGTCGCGTGGATAATAATATTATAACCGTTACTACGTTACATACATAACAATATTATTATGTGTACCACGGTACATTAAAATACAATATAATCATTTTTGTATGGTGGAAATGAATATTAACATAAACATAATATTAGGTATATTAACATAATAATAATAATAATAATAATAATAATAATAATAATAATAATAATATTCTCGTGAATGAATCGTCATTGAATTGTGTCGGCGTGAATAATATTATATTATTAAAAACATGAAACTAAATACGTATAACACATTGTAATATTTACACATATCTCGTTTCCATATTATAATATTGTATAGACGTATTATGAAAATACAAACATAAAATAAATATACTTAATAAGCACTCGAGCACTCGTAAACGGTTGTGATAAAATATTGAAAAATAATCCGTCGATAATCTCTAAACTACAAAATGTGTGTCATATTTCATATACTATCCAATCGTTTGCGGTGAAAATACATAGGCGAATAGCAGTATTATAAAACCGTAGAAATCTCTAGTCGATGGAAACGGTCAAGACGAATAAAATAATATTATCGCGTATATTTTGACATTTTAACACACAATGTTATACAATTATTATGCGATTTAATGTTATAAAATATAATACGAAGAGTTTAACAACGAGCAAAGACTCTGATCACGGGGGCGTACGGGAAACTGTCGATAGTGGAAAGTGTTATAAAAAAGAACGCGATAACACGTTTTTTTTTATTCGATAAAAACAAATTTAAATTGACGTAGAAAGGTTAGAAGAAATCGCGACGAAATAATATAACGTATATTTTTTTTATTATGCGGTAAATTCGCGATTTTCTTAGTTAGTTGGAATTAATATTTTATTACTCGCAGATTATTATTATTATTATTATTCAGCGTTTTTATTATTTTGTCGGACGACGATTGAACACGCGGAAAGACCTTGTCTTGCATATAATAATAATAATAATAATAATAATGTGTGTGTATCGACATCGGTATAATATTATAAGAGTCGATAATCATCTCGCTCGTCTTCTTCCGATGAACATCTCTCACTTTGATCTTGACACGATTCGGGAAATAACATTGTTATATTATAGGTATATTTTTATCGGCGCGTATAATTTAAAATAATTACAGTGTTGCCAGTTTTAAAAACAATATTATTATAATATGTATATCCACGTCTGCGGCCTTCGTTCATTCCGTCATAGTTTATTTTTGAACTTTTGAATATTGACGTATGATTTATTATCTGTTAAAAATAAATTTATGATTTTTTCAACTCGTGTGATTTTATCTATATAATGGGTTAAAAAAAGTAATAATATTAAATAAATTGCACGTTTAAATTATTTAAAAATTATTATTTTAAATATGTGTACCTAACTATTGTTAGTTATAATGATTTTTTTGATTTTTTGACAGTAGGAATGAATTCTAAACGGCTGTGACAATATTATCATTATTATTAATAACGAATATTTGTTATCAAATAATTTTAAAATATTTATGTTTTTTTTTTTAATTTTTTGTTCCAGGTGAGATGGTCGTACCATTTAATAACAATAACCTGAAACCTCAATAACATAATATACGAGACACTATGAAATAACCGATTTTATATTTTAGTGTCATCGCGACAATATAAGGTACTGTTCGAACACGATATAATACTATATACGAATTATACGAATAATATTAACACGAATATTATGTTTTATGCACAGCACACAGCAAAGTTAAAATTCGAACTATCATTCTAACACACATAATAATAGTCCGGTTCGAATTTACAACTTCGGACGCATGATATTTAATATATATTTAGGACGGATGTTTATGTTATTGTATATTATATGTGTATATAATTTCGACGAGTACAGCACGTTTGTTTTAACGAGTAAATTACAATAAATTTTTTGGTACCTACCTGTATAATCGTTATTGAAAAATTCGATTGGCAAATACGATCTTAATGGTAACCGCACAGCATGCATGGTCATTGTGAACGAAAATGATTTTATAAATTCGATGTCAATCGCATCGTACACTGCTGTAGGTAGACGTGGTATATTTTATATTTTTTGTGATTTCTGTATAGTTTATATATATTTATTATATAATACATTATACTTAATATAATATAGGTATAGTCAGATAGATATGTAATACCAGGTTGTTTATAGTGGTATCAACCTAACCTAACCTTCCCCTCTGTTCGATTGACAACGCTGAGAAGTTAGCCGCCACAGTGTGATGTGTATATTTATAGAAGCATAATATAATAATAATGTATATATTTTACTAGGAGTCTTTGGTCACGATGGCGGTACCGGACACTTTCGTAACGTATGAATCACGATTCGTGCGATTGATAAAAAATAAATAACACACGCACAATATAATAATAATATTATTATTATTATATACCTATACTACGTATATAGAAAATATACGTCAATCATATTACGTATATTATTATGAACTCGTACGGTGAATTTTTATTATTATCATTAATTAATACGACGGTGATCATAAGGACATAGAGAGAATACGATAATTTCAAGAATAACCAAAATATAATAAAATAACCATTGACGGGTTTCTTTTTTAAGTCCCCAGAGCCAATACTGGTATTATATATATTCTCTAAATGAAACAGTATATTACCATCAAATTTTGTCTCTTCGTATAGTGATTTATTAGATTTTTCGAAAATTTAACTTAGAAACTTGAAATTTTTTTGAGTGTTCACATAAGTATACTATATATACATGATACGATTTTGGAATGATTACGTTAATTTTTCTACAAAATATAGAACTTTGAATATTTCCTAAAATTCTTGTTTTTATTTTTTATTTATTAATATTGGATTTTAATGTCTGAAAATTTTACCGAAATATATTCACATATTATTTAACATAATATTACCAAAAAATTAGAAAAATCCCTAAATAGTTGTTTAAAGTAGATATTTTTAATGTAATCTCAAGTCTAAGAATCCATATTCTTTTCATTATTTCTAAATATAATTTTACAATATTTTTTATAAAAATAAAATAAAATATTTTAAAAATTTTATTGAAACTCAAATATTATAAGTTCTAAATAATTGTGAATAATACTCGTATATTTACCACTTTTTTTTTTTTTTTTTTTTTTTTTTTGTAATTGTTTAAAAAAAAGAAAAAAAAGAACCGATACTGCTGTGAAGGGATACAGGTCTAAAGAGGATATAGTGTTGAATTTTGATTAAAATTGATAAATCATTACATTCGAAAATACGATTTTGAGCGAAGTTAAAGATAATATATGCATTGATTAAAATTTTTATACTTTTATCAGTCTCTACGTGACTACGTTCAATATATATTAAACCCATAAAACCCTTAATTTGGGTTAAGTTATAATATTTTGATTCACGTTATCATATACTTTTCTGATAATTTTAACAAAACAATTATTTATTATAATATTGTCGACGCAATGATACCGACTTAATATAATATATTATCAAAACCGTGTAGGTACGTGTGAAATGTGATATTTTTATAGATTTTTTTTTTTTATCGAAACTGTCGTCATCGGTCATCGATAAATATTCAATTTTTATTATTATTTATGAAAATATACGATTAACACTCGTTATAAATAATATTGTAAGAAATCATAAGAGTTTACGTTTTTTTTTTTTTTGTTATTTAAGTTAAAAAAAAAACCAATTTCATCTTATTACAGGATAGTCGGATAGTCGGAAATTCACGTTACACGAACATAATATGTTATAATATTATCATTATTGTCGGTCCGATGTCCGAACGACACGTCGGATACGCTATACGATTATTATGTATAATATATTATAATATATAATTATTATTTCGTAATTCGCGAACTGTTGGACACGATTCGCAGTCACCCTGTTATAATATTACGATACAATTAATAATATTATTAAATAATATACGTAATACAGATAAATATTGTAATGACCGCAATAATTGATATTGGCGATAAATCGAGAACTAATCACAATAATTTAAACTCGGTAATAAAACGATCGGGCGATCGGGTTACACGATAATATATGATATTACGATTGTGTATATTATTATATTATTATTATGTACGACCAATTAACTTGTCCGACAGATTTGATAACGCACGCCGTCGCAATAATCAACTCCTTCCTGTCCGACTTATTTCGTAAAATAAAAACGATCTGACCTATTAGCATATATATATATATATATATATATATATATTATATACGTATCGGTATACATTACATATTTTATATAGGTGCACACAATACAAGCGAGGATTTTATTATTATGCGCTTTCTATCGGTGGAATTTTATTTCTTGTTATACACTCGATCGTATAAGTTCAAATAATCAAATATGATATTCGAGATTCGAAATCGATAAAAATAAAATAATTGACACGTTTTTAAACGGTATTTTTGTTTTTTAGTGGGACAGAAAAAAAAACGTTAAAAAAATTGTACGCATCATAATATATTCAAATTGATAAGATAAAGAAAAAACAACGGAAATAACGTACAAGTATATTATTTATTGGTATATTCGCCAAAATATTCTTGAAAACCTCGTGAATTATATTATAGTAATTTCATTCTTTAAATATATGTTAGATGCATCGAAAATCGATCTATAAAAACATATTTAATAATAGCTATAATATGCATAATATTATTAATTTTTATACGATAGTTTGAACGTCATATACATATTGTCATATTCATATCGTTATTAATTTATTATAACTTCCGCAAATATCGAAATCACAGGGCAAGTTTTTAGATGGATTTTTTTAGAAAAATCTGGGAAAAAAATTATTTTTCAATTAAATGTATTTAATTTTAAAAATATTCCATTTAGAAGCGTATACGTTATCACTTATCAAACAATATTTTATATGATATCTATAGTCCACTCATCGGATTATAACATGTACTTGTATGAATTTCTTTGTGTTTAAAGAGAACGAAGAAACAAAATATATGTATAATGTTGTCGTATAATATGTGCAAATAATATTAATTGTATTACATAATTATGCATAGAATCGCTAAATTACTAAATAAATATTTATTTTTGGAGTAACAAACTTGTGGATATAATACGTTTAAATAAATAAAACCCAAGTCCACAAAAAATTTACTTTTATTTAAGCAAAAATAAACTTCATATAAATATTTAAGCTTAAATAAAAGTAATTTTTTTATGGATTTGGGTTTTATTTATTCAAACTAAATAAATAAATAATAAAATTGATTTTTATTCTTCGTGAAATTTTCTATAGGAAAAATAATTATTGTCATACGGAATATTAGCATAAATATATAAATTATATAATCTTCGGTCCCGGTCAATATATTATGATATACAATAATATACCTACATTTATACGATATTGGCGTTATTTAAATTTGAAATCGATTGGAAATCGACATAATACTAATAACGTGTTAACTATAATAAATAATATATAATATGAAAATAAAAAAAAATTAATTTTCGACCGAGTCTAAAGCGCGCGACTTACCTAACCGTTAACCATATATTATAACCGGACGACGTGAAATGCGATCGCATAAAATATTCCATTATATTACAGGGTGCTATTATATTATATAGCTGCTGCAGCAGTGTCGGACGGTGAAGTGTTGCACATATTGACACGTGCATAATATATAATAATGAATGAATAATGATTAATGTCCTACGTTCTATACAGACTGTATCGACAGTTATTAATTAATATACGTGTGTGTGTGTGTATGTGTACTTATAACGAGTACAATCTGGAGCTGAGAAAACATCGTTTTCGATATAATCCGTCGATATTTGATCGATGACGTTATTATCATTGTAAAAGTCGCTCGATTATAATATATATGATTGACGAACATATTATAAATACGCACGCTTAACATATAGGGTACGCGTATTAATATAACAGCAAAATATAATATCATATATATATTGTTCTTCTATATAATAATAAAAATAGTCACCGTTCAAATTTGCGTTTGTTGCAAAACCGCGAAGAAATATACGATAGTATGTACTCATATAGTAAGTATTTTACCAATAACATATAATATATATTATACCGCGGTATACTACACATTTATAATTATTGTGTGTGTTGTGTGTACATACAAGTCAATGTCAAAATAGATCGTTTTGAGTAAATTAAAAATAACATTTCTTCATTTTATATATAAAACGTCTGGTTTTTGTCTTATAATAATAAATAAGTCGGTCACACGCGACTATTATATAACCATCATCACAGACTATATGTATTATAATATATGATGGTTATTGTTAACACGAAATACATAATAATATACGTACGTCGTATTATATGGGTCAAACAATAGTTTATAATTTCGTTAAAAAGTGACTTTTCTCGCATGAAGTCACAGATATAATGTAAACTGGCAATGTTATTAATAATTATTATAAATATTATATAAATTCATCGAGTGTCATCGAAAATAAATAGTTTAAATAAAATGTACGGGTTACTTAAATTGTTTAAAAAAATATTTACGTTTTAATTCGAAAAATGAAACAAAATAATTTCCAAAATATATTATAATACCCGTGTTATTTATATAATGACTGCACAACATAAATAACTATTATTATAATATATACGCCAGCTATATATTGTCATTATAAATATTTGATCTGATGCTCGTAATATTTGCGCGAACACTCGGGCCGGGTTCTTCGACCTTTTTGTATTTATAATCACTAAATAAAGAAAAAATATAATAAACACAATGAGTGTTCCGCAAAACTTGCATAATATAATATATAGAATCGCGATTACACAAACCAGTAGATCCGGATGCTTTCTCATACCGGCGAGTTTCTTTGCAAGCACGCCGGAGCGGAAACCCTCAGATGTCCGCGACTGCATTTTTTATTATTATTATTATTATTCGCTTGTTTGGCGTGCGATCACCTCTTTTGTGTACGCGTGTGTATAAAAATCATAACCTATATATGTATAAATAAACGAGCCGATTATATTAATTGATACATATTATGACCACGGGTCAAAGCGTCCGTTATTATATTGGCACCGCGAGCACTATATACGATAATAATAATAACAATATGTGAAGCCGTGAAAACGATCAGTGAACATATATTATAAATTATAACCATCGGAATAATTGAAATTCCTTTAAAACAATAACATTACGAGTAGGTATATTGAAATAATAAAAAAACAACGAGCAATGGATACAAATATTATTATTTATAAAATATATTATTATAACGATATAAAGTATATGATATACTTATATATCTCCTAATCAGTGTTTTTCTCGGCGCGAATAAAATATTATACTTTTGAAATAAACAATTTAAAATTATTCGTCGAAATAAACAATATCATATAAAATATACTCGTATATTTATAGTTAATGTGTACGATTTGTATTCGGATAATATTACCAAATATAATTCTGGTATACGGTCAGACGAAACGGCGTTATTACGATATTATTATATTATTGTATAATATTATATATATATATATCGGTATATCATTGATTCGGAGAAATGACGCCTGCTGCTGTTTTATACGCGTATTATTGATGCGTTTATTCGTTCTACATTCAAGACGCACGTCCTTGAAAGATGGATAATAAAAGTTCTGAAATTGGGTCCGTTTATTCTTCTGCAGTATATTATAAGAATATAAATATTAAAATGTTATAATAGTTTATTATTATATTCCGTCCGCCGAATTGTGTTATTCTCACCTGGCGTTTTACGATGTTATAAATTATTTAGTTTAAGGAATTTATATAGTTGCGTCAATCTAAAAATTACCAATCGTATTTTAGAAGGAATCGTCGAGTTGAAATATTATTCGAAAATCAATAACTATTATTATAGTAATAATGTAATAGGTACACGCGTCTGTCTCATTCGATTCTAATAGAGACTTTAACGCGCGATATAATATAATATATTTTTATAGTACATCTGCAGTATAATATTATAACAAATTAATAACATTATTAAATAATATATTTTTATCTTTTATACGATATTATTATTATAATCGTGTTGAACTGATGTTTTTTTTTCTATAAATCAATCGATATAACGCGCGTACGTATACGAGTACTCGTATATTATGTATAGGTATAAGTAGGTACAAGTATACATACAATATATAGGTGATATAATTTCATTAAATTAAATATATAAAAATTTAGTAAAACTAGTTTGTATAATATAATATTATATAGGTATATAATAATTACATAGGATACGGAAGGGCGGTTTCAATCGATAAAGACGTAATAAACTAAAATTAATAACTCATTTTACACTTTTGCACGTATAATTAAATATTATTATCTATAAACACGTTTTTCAATCGCATTTTTTGATTCGTCGATTCGAAAATACTTAATATAATATATATATATAAATATTATTTTTATTAAGCGTTTACAGTGTATAATATAGCCGTTCTCTTAAATTTTTAAATTTTTAAAGTTTTTTTTTTTTTTTTTTTTTTTTTTTAGAAAGACAAAGTGTTAAAAAATATAATCACGACGTCATCGCTGTCATCTAAATATAGTATCTATAATTTTTCGAAATACCACATATTATATACTATTTGGAAAGTGAACAGCTATACAAGTATAATATATATACCTATTATAATATTATATTAATCAAATGGTCCTGTTTTCGTTGTCCATTTTGGAGATTGTCTATATATTTTATTCGATTTTTGTCTTTTTGATATTTATAAAATTATAATATTCATTCAGAGTTATAACAAGAAAGTCGCTTAAAGTAATATAATATTAATAACGATCGTAATTCATCACGTTTAATCAACGTTCCTTACTTATATGGTATAGTATAAATAATTATTTTAGCTATAGAAATTTACCGAAAGATTTATTATATCGTAATCGCGTGTAATTATACTTATGTGCAATTACAAGGAGATTCTTTTATGTCAAATAAAATAATAAGGCATTATTCATGAGCGTCCTTTTAAGGGGGCAGGGAACAACCCCCCCACTGTTATTTTTGCGTTTATGTACATTAAATGTATATAATATTACGGTATAATCATATTATAAAATTGATAATCTTATAGAAGAAGGGAAGCCATCATAGTATAATTTTTGGCATATTAAAAACAATTATGATCAATTTACTAATATAATCACATAATATTCAATATAATTAAAAAAAAAAATTGTGAATTTTTTCATCCATTGAAAAATGTATTATTTATATGACCATTTCTTCGACAACGTGCACTGTAGAACGGTAATTTAGTACACTCCGCCGTGTAAAAACATGGCTAAGATCTACAATGACTGCAGAGTCACGACTTTTCGGGTTACGTCTTACGTATATGTACAGTCTTTACAGACAAAAGATAAACCATATAAATTTAATTGATAATGTTATTGATTATAGTTTTCAATAAATAAAAGGAATACAAAATTAATGTTTGATTACTATAGGTATATGGACATTTGTATTTTATTATATTTATATTATTGCATTATTCTTATTATTGATTTTCTGATTGTATCGTATAACCGAAATACTGTTAAATGTTAATTTTTCTATACCTAGTTCTAGACAAAAAAATTTCATATCATGTCCATTCTCTAAAGTTTTGAAGATGGACGCCCTCTGAATTATCTAAAATATTATATATGTAAGAAATTGGAATAAACATAAATTATTACTGTTTTTCTCAGTACTAGAAATTTATATATTAGGTTAGTGTAATTCTATGTAGATTAATAGAAATCATACCTATATTACTATGTTATTTATAACTTTATATTGTTTTTATTGTTTAATAATTATAGAATTTCGTGGAACACGATATTATTTTTATATAAACAATTAGGTTTCGTTAAAGCACTATAACTTATATACAGTTAAACGTTATGCGCTACTAAATAAATATAATTAAATAATTATTTTAAAATAAAACCAACTCATATAATATTATACTGTTAATGTTAATATAGAGAATAATTTTATTATATATACGTCAAATTACCAAAAATTTAAAAGTTTTAATAGATTACAAAGATTTGGAGAGTATAATAACATACACAACGTATGTATTTTATATATTATTATAGACTATTAGAAAATTTTGCCTTATTTCAGTCAAACGGCTTGGGATGTATATTTCCGAATATTATACGTTTGAAGTTTTTCTCAGATTGAGTGTATTATAATAATAATAATAATATGTGGGAAAATCTCATATCGACGTATTATTATATTGTGCGTCTATTTTTTGAGTGTACACAGGTACGTTGCTTGCGCGAATGAACTCGCGTGTGCTGTAATATAATAAGAGTATAATAATAATAATAAATAAATAATATATGTTGTATCAATATACAAAACGTGTTCGATGAGAATAAAATATAATATATACATAGTTGGTAACAATGACACCGTCGCATTTGACGACACGTCAAATTGTGTATGAACAATATGGAAATGTAATCAATTTATAAGTGTATAACCGTGCATAAATTATTATTTGTCAAATATTATATAGTATAATACACACTCATGTTAAATTATTTTGTCGTAATTTCAAATTGCAAACACTTTCTCTCGTATAGAAACATGTATAAGAAAATTTGTTTCCTTTCTACTCTACAGAATAAGCCTCATCTGTATAAGTAATAATAATTATAAGTTATAACGTGAAAATCAATAACATTTATTTAAACTTCCGAATTAAATCAAAATGCGTTTTCCGTACTTCTTGATTTGACATTATTTTGGGAGATGAACTGACCCTGAAATGCGCGTCCTTGATGCACCATTTGAATATTATTTTAATCCGCGAGGATACAAAACGATATTTTGTATTTAATACATCGTTATTATTGTTCGAATCGAATAGATAATCTCGTTTACATTTCAAAGAGAACAAAAATAATGAAATAAACTCAATATACCTACAAATTACAATATATACGAGTATATAATCATACGACCAAAAGAATTAATTTTTGTCCGTATATCGTTGATATAAATATACGAAAATATGAATACATAGTTTCTTCTTCGATTTAATTCAATGGAATTTTTTATCTCGATTGTTTTGTTTAGAAATCTATTATTAATTCGAGTTATATATAGATAATAGGCGCAGATTAGGATTTCATAATATTATATATACTTTTTTTCTTATTGTTACTATATATTATTATAAAATAAACAATAAATATGTATTTAATCTCTTTGAAATGTATATATAATAATGTTTATTGTATATTATTTACGTAGTGCGTATTACTACAATGTAGGTACTATTATAATATTATAGTAATTATTTTTTAAGACCGAAATCGACCATTCTAAACTTTACTCAAATCTAACAAAAGTTAATAATAATGTAAAAATATAATTTACGATTAATTAAAAATTTTTTAATAATAGATTACGATCAGATATACGAGTATAACACGTCAATAATTGTAAAATACGCGAGACACGCGAAAAAAAAATATTTAACGGTTGCCTAATTAACATATTATAACTTGCAATAATAATAATAAATTATTAGTCTATAGACGTGGAAGGGACGGAAGGATAGGGTTTACAAATATTTTAAAGAACGGACACATCCGTCTATGATTGATAGATATAATTTTCAGAACGTTGATATTCTCGTTTCTTATTTTTAGATCACATGTAAATTAGATTTTTGTCCACGTAATGCATATAATATATGTTTGTACATATTTGAAAAGTAAATATTGTGATCATACACATGCTCTTGTTATTCGTCATGTAATCGATTGTTGACCAAATTGGAATGCTTTTTAACGTTAATTTCTCCTAAAGTTGTTTCATTTCAAAAACCAGTTTGATATTGTATTGACGTTGTTTAATACCACCATTATTATCATTGACAGGCGTTGTAGTAAAAATACTTTGTATAATATTATATTTCGACGACACATTAACGACACGTCGTAATAATATTCATATATTGCCGCTCGGCCGTTTCTCAAGGATATTAAAAATATATTACGCGTTCCTCCGCGTGTAATATGACTCAGATAATACAATAACGCGTATAAGTATATAATATAGTTAAAGTGTAGTATATACCACGGTTATAGATATGAGGTAGGTATATACGTGTATAATTATTATAAATACCGCATATAATCAATTATTATACGGTTGCACTCGGCAATATTTGTTTTAAAGCTCTGACATATCGCTATATGGTATTGAGTTCGTTGACGTCGTATATGTGCGCGCAATAAAATGCAATATTAAAATAATATTATAATAATCATATTTCGTTCCACCTTGCGGAAATATTTCTACATTATATTTTATTATAAATTAAACATTATATACGTAGTGATCGATCACGATTTTTAATCTTCTTCTTCTTCTTCCTCGTTAATACCATAGGCATAGGGTATATTATACATATTATTATAATGGTCAATACTAATAATTATATGTATTATATACGAGGAGTCCAAAATCGTTCTCGGTTAACTTATATATAGAACTCATTATTATCGTATATAGCTTTGAGTACGGGTTTTAAATAAATCCTGGACGATTTGAGTGTTTCTGTCTTGATCCAGAGTTCAAGATGTCACCGCGAAATCGGACTTGGTATATTTGACGATAAACTTCACGCGTGTGTTCGCACGATCCGTCAACGATCATCCATACGTTTTCAAATTTCAACACGAATTTTTAAAAGTATTTCTGGAAGGCAGAATATTGTAAATAGATTTATCCGTATACAGGAGAGAAAATAGATTGAGAAACATTTTAAGAAATATTATAGGCTATTCGAAATAGAAATAATAATATAATAATTGAACGTCGAGATGCAACGAGAAAATCACATAAATATAATTATTTTTCTTCACATTTATTATTTATAAATCAATTTCTGTTGTTAATTCTGAGATTATAAAATATTAAATTTCAACGTATTACGGTTGAATCACGACAATTTATACTTTTTCGTAAATTATAATGATTCGAAAAAAATATTAACTGTGCCCATACTGTTTTTCGAACAATCGATTTTATTTCATTTTATAGTAAATTTGATTATATCGAGTTTTTATTTCTTTTAAATTCGTGATCATATATATAGAATCCATAAAATTTTAACGATAACTTAAAATTTAAATATACAGAAGTAACCTAACGAAACGGAACAATACGTTTTGGTAATGTGATAAAATATCGTCTGTTTTCATGTTGGACATAGTGCGCGCAGAAAATAAATATATATTTTTACTATATACGATATAATTTATTTTACACCGCAGTCGACGGTTGGATTTTCGCGATTCGTGTCTTCGAATCCGAGACCGGAGTTGTTATTTTTTTTTTTGCACCAGGTTCCTCGTCAGAATGTTAATTAAGCGTTTAAAAACACCATCATCGTAATAATATGTCATGTCGCGGATCGCAAACGCAAACCGAACAAAACAGAAAAACGTGCGATGAGATATAAAATAATATTAATCGGAAGCTTCTCACGTACAATTATATATATACACGTACACAATACTTGACGTATACGTTATACTGATAAGCGTATACAGGATGATTATATTATCGATTCTTTGGTCGAAAATAATAATCCATGTTCGATAGTTATAATATTATTCTCATAATATTTTTTTTTTTTTTATACCAACGATCAGTGAAAAACGCATAATATACAAACATTGATTTAAACGTACGAGTATATAGCAGGGGGTTTATATTTTATTATGAATTTTTTAATTTCTAGAATATTAAACATATTATTTGATTCTGTATAGTCATTAGTTCATTACTATTTATGCGACCTGATATAATAATATAAACGCGTTTCGTATATGGTTTTTTTAGGATTTCTCAAATGATTTTACTAAATAATTATTAAATGGTTCACACAATGAATCCCCCCGTGTTCAAAACATAATAATTTTCGCAACAAATAGTTCAATATTGAAATAAACGCTTAAAATTGGGATAAGGAATAATAATTTTATTAGGTATATTATAGGAGAGTTGTTTTCGAAAACTGGGTTTTATTATTATTTTTTTTTTTTTAAATTCGAGTTTTTTTGGCAAGAGAAATTTTGTTCCGAACAAATTTTTAAGTTTCGATCGTCCTGTATATGCGTGTATCGCATCGTCGTGTGTTTTAAAATTGGCCGAGCTCGGACGGAGGATTTGTCGGCGGTTAATTTGCAGATTCGCTCACGCCCACGCCAATAGTCACGACAAGACCTTGAACCTGCCGCCGCCGACGGGGAATCGATCTTTGTGGCATGTATTTCTAGCGTCTTTTTTAAATGTTTCTTATTACCGTTGTGACGGTCAAGGGTCCAAGGAAGACGAGCACGAGAAGAACGCGATTCACGCATATCCTATATACAGGATGATTAGAATATCTCGTCAGGAAAATAATATATATCCTCGTATCGCTCTGTATGTGTTATATACTAAATTATATTGCGGGTACTCGCACACGAATAGTATATTATTTCGAAACGTATTAAGGTTTTATCAAATATTATATACTTGGTCCGCTCACGAGTCACGACTCGTATATTATAATAAACGCATATTATATACCTCCGTGTGCCGAGAAATTTTCCCAAGGTTATTTTCCCAAGTGTTCGGTGGAAATAATCCAATCTGAACGAATCTGCGTACGTTTTGTCTTATAATGACGCGTGTATATTATATGAAAATGGATGAAAGACGAAAAATACGCTAAATATAACCGCGTATAACTCTATTAATAGAATAATTTTTGAACTTTGTATTTTCGGAAAAAATAGAATCTAATTCCGACGACATCATATCATAATATTTATAAAGGTTGTTGGATTGAAATATAAAAATGTTGCTTTGAAAATTGACTTTTGGTGAAAAATCCATAGTATACGTCAGTTATTTATAAAATATTATAATAGTCGTGCAGATTGGGTAAAGCTAACCAACTTTGTCCATCGGCAAGAATAAACGTATTCCAAGAGTTCAGGTTACCACTTCGGAAACACGCGTATTGTGATTCGACCCTTGAAATGAAAACCAGGTTATGTTGATATTATTATTGTGTATTGGTTATACTCGAACTGTTTCGGAAAATAATGACTAGACATAAATATATAATGATATAATATATAATGTATTATGTGCGAATTGTAACTCATAGATCGCAATGACTTGCGGTTTCGGTGAATCGATAGAACGGAAGAAAAAAAGATCTATCTTTATTATAATATATTGCCGATGATTATATTATATTAGTTGGACTTCGATTACGACAATCCGTCAAATCTTTTTGATCACGCACGCATCTAACGTCTTGTAAAATATAATTAACGAATAAATCTTGATGGCTCCCGATGACCCCCCACTAGTAATTTATTCGTGTTGTATCATCGTGTACCATACGCCTATATTTATATATACTTTTAGATATTCGACGATATTACGATTCGTCAACCGACAGATATATGCGATAATATTTAAGAACGGGATTTATTTTTATACCCGAGTAATTTTAACGTCTTCATTCATTTTACAAGTTTAATTTTAATCTCAGAATAGTTTTATTTTTTATTGCTTTTTCGGATGGACACATTAAAATCAAGCACTTAAATCGAATATTTTTTATAGTTTTGGATTTGATATTTTTGACAATACTGAAGACGTAGCAGAAACGTGAATATAGTCGTTTTATCAACGAAATATTTGATACTCCGAAAGACTACGCAAATGACAATATTTATATGTTTTTTAATTCGTTCGTCGATGAGATTCCATCGAAATTTTACGATTTTACAATTATAGCTTATATCGTCGTATAATTATTATAATATATTAATATTATAGTCGTGGTGTATGATATGGTTACGCATTGGAAAAGTTGAATAAAGAACGTATATACGTACGGATCGAATGATTTTACATATCATATTTTTATCGAAAGACGTAGTGATATGCGGATAATAATTATTATATAATATGCATATTAGTAAATTGCTCGTACTCACCGAAAAAACATGTTTTTTTTTTCAATAATCGGACACTAACTGGTTATTATATAGTAGTTAAAGAAAAAAAAATCGGTTTGCCAATATAGCTTAAGTGTATATAATTTGAAGTTATGATATTATAAATATTATAATTATTAATAGTTACGAATAAATAATTAAATAAATAATTAGTCCTCGATATAGTCGCATATATTTGTTAATATCATTGTTATTGGGCGTTTATTATTTTTTTTTTTTCGCAATCCTGTATCGTGAAAGCTTCTGCGTGTGGGCAAATCTGGCTTTGGCGAGCATTACTTGAAAAATATGGCGATAATAAAACGATCATAATACTCGTATGTGTATTTTATACGATTCGGACAAATACGGAAGAAAACGATTTATTCGACTTCTCTTATATTATTAATATATACAGCGGTATATAGAAATATAAAACCTGCGTAAATCAGCTAATATAGAAAATTATTGTTACCGCTATCCGAAGACAAATCGCAGTAATAATATAAATATTAATATTTTTATACAATAATATTATAATCGCGAACCACTACATATTATTAAATCGATTTCGAACGATAAATCTATATTTGACGTCACGGATTTATATATACGATTTGAGACTCGCGTGTAAATATATAGGTTAGATTTTTATGTTTTATAACCGTGTTTCGTATACGTTTTTATTGGAAATACACAATATTATATGCCGTCGAATTACTATTGTTAATAATATTGTCTAAAAATGTGTCTAAAAAAAAAAATTCGACGAAAAGCGAACATATCGTGACATAATTTGTTTCTTACGCAATTTTTTCAAGCCCGGCGCGATTGGAAAGTGGCGAGATAGTATACATAATACCTAAATATAATATTATATACGATATTGTCTCTGATTGTGCGGAAAAAATATTTTAACTTTTCCCCGTCCGGAATATTTCGTCATTTTATATTATAATATTATTTTTGTATATCCATCCGACAACGATCGTAGATTTTTTCTTGTAAACATATTATACGTAATGTTATAATGCATGATGTACGATGATGATACGTGTCGTTTCGTCGACGACGTTCTCGGTCGATCAACCGTCGCGTACCCGCGAAAGTTGACGAAACGTTCCCGAAGAACGGATTTAATAGGTAATAATAATAATCATAATATCACGTGTCACTGCGCGTGGGTGGACGATGGGAAAAATAATAATAATAATTCGATGTCAACTCGCGTGTTCAACGAACTATACGGTTTTTTTCCCTCGCTATATACGTTTATCTACACAAACAGTGCTTATATCATAACATATAATATATTATTTATGTATACGAGAAATTACATAAAAAAAACGCGTCTTCACGTTTGATTACATAATACATAATTATTATAATTATTTTACGACTTAAGACACGATGATGCACTTTGAATTTTAAACGTTTCGGTACCTATATTTTAATGTCGAAGATCGTTTGAACTTTTTTATAATTTATAATATTTATATTATAGTATTTAATTTAATAAATTTAAAAAAAATTTAATTTAATTTAATTTAATCAATCAAATTCGATACATACACCACAGTAAATATTGTCGAAAAAGTACCTCTATACATAATATAAAAATATCGTTCGAATATAATAATAATAATAATAATATATAATATTTCACGATCGAGTTTTACACACATTTTATAAATATGGAATCGTTTTATTTTGTATTTATGCATGTATACGTATTTTCTATAATAATTGTGTTTTGATAAATGTTCGTTTTTTCTTATTTTTATTCAAACCCATAATTCATTGACTTATTAGACGAATATAAAATACTCGCGTACTTTCTAGTAGTTAAACGAAATATATTATATATATATATATATATTATTTTAACGAGAGATAGTAACGAAATAATATGTTAAAATGTCTTTTCTTAGAATATTATATTACATTTATTTATATTCAATACGTATATTATAATATATTCAATAATATATTATTACCTGTTTGCTATATATTATATATGTATATACCGTTTACCAACATATTATTATATTTGTTTACATCAATTATATATATTAACACCTTATCAGTATACATAATCGTTTAAATATATTGAACACCGTTCTCTTAAAAATTGTAATCGACAGTCGGTTAAATAAAACACGTACATATAATAAATAGAGAGAAATTTGTAATAATTATACCGATATTACAATAATTGATCGTTATTATATCGAAATAAAATCATTTATATTATAGTGGTGACGAATACGATGACGGGTATAGTTTGAATAAACGTCGAAAACAAAACGATATATGAAATTTGATAATTTATATGCCTATTAAAAAAAAAACTAGATTTTTTTTTTTTTTACAAGATACGCGCGATGATAATTGAATAATTTTTATCACTTTCAAAATATTATTACATCGATCGGCTTTATGCGATATTTATATAATATTACGTTATAACGTAAAATATACGAATAATATTATTATAAAAATATATTATATTTATTCCTCTGGAATACTCATATAATAATAAGTATAATATATTAAATTAAAATAAAATTTTTATATTATAAATACAAAAATAATTTTATTCTGCATATTTAATATTTAATATTTATAATAAATATAGCACCCAAAATGTGGGCTATTTATTAATTTATTAATTTATTCATATATAATTTTTTTATAATCTTGTTAATAACGACATAACGTATATAAATAAATATAATATTATATTATAATCTTCGTTTGGAAACTATATCGTGTGAATAATTTTCAAACGTTCGCCTTGTATTTCATTCACAAGACCTTACAATGCGCATATTATACATATAATTTAAAATATACATGATTTACAAGCAGTCGTGTATAATTATTATTATTGTTTGGGGATAATTTATAAAGGAATGTATCAGTAAGAATAAACGAGTATAAAACGTACAAATGATATACGGTTGATTAATGAAAAACTAATATTATTTCGATTATGCGCGAATAATAATAATTATAATGATACACGAGCATGACCTGAGTCACGGTATTATGGACGTTCATAAATCGCAATTATAATATACGCTATAATATAATATTATATATATATATATATATAAATATACGGTAACAGGTATATACCTGAATAACGAAAAATCAATAAATTTAGTATTAACCTCATCATCGGTATGGAAATCGATAAGTCACTATATATAAATATACCATAATTTATTAACATGCATCATAATGAACGGCATATAGTTCGTCCTCCTGAATATGTCCTTTCCGTCAAACGTGCATCGTATATAAGCATGTAATATAATACAAGATGTTTAATTTTAGATTCTGAACGAAGCGAAGAATGTATAGGTATTGGTTTTACAATGATGTGTGGCTTTTTTCTCTCTCTCTCACTCTCTCTCTCTCTCTCTTTTTTTTTTTTTATATGCCTATAGACACTTTTACTACCCGAAATAATGCTCCGATTTTCACGAACAGCATATGTTTCCGGTTGGAAAGTGGATGTAGTTGGTACTTTATTTAGGTCAAATTTCTCAAAATTGACTACTATATGAGATAGAAAAAACGACGAAAAAATAACGAAAAAACGGTATTTTAATCATGAAAACTGAAATTTTGACGAATTTGATTTTAATATTTCACGATAAAATAGCCAATCAGGCAATTTTAAACTTAAAGACTTGAAAATTGGATATTCGCATAGCCACATAGACACTATATATATATATATATATATATATATATATGATAAAATTTTTCAACCGTTACGTTAATTTTTTTATAAAATATAGGACGTTGAATATTTTGTAAAATTCTCGTTTTTATGTATATAATGTTTGATAAAATGAACAATTTTGGGCATTAAGGTCTGAAAATTTTACTAAAATATACTTACATATTACTTAACATCATATCAAAATATTAGAAAAATCCCAAGTGTCAATTTTTTTATAACTGTTAAAAGTTGATATTTTTAGTTTAAACGAAAATCCATACGAATATTTTTTTTATTATTTCTTAATACTTTTACAATAAAAATTAATAAAAAATCCATAAAATTTAGACAATTTTTTAAAATTTTATTGAATCATACTGATGTATTAACTGATATCTTAACGTATTTCCAAAATATTAGAAAAATCTCAAGAATTAATTTTTTTTTTATAATTGTTCAAAGTTAAAATTTCAGTAATATCAATATTTAAAGTATTTATATGAATTGACAATTTAAACAAAATTGACAAAATTTTTATTGAAGCTTAAATACATTTTACGTAACTCAGTCCAATTAATTGTGAATTATTACATTTACGATTTTTTTTTATAGCTGTTTAATGTATAAAAAAAAGAAAAGCTGATACTCCTGTCGCAGAGATACAGGTGTGCAAATCATAGTGTTTAATTTTAATTAGAATCTGAATGCAATGATAAACCAATGCATTCGAAAAAAGTATTTTGAGCGAAGTTCTGTCAGATATGGGCATTTAGGCGACAAGGGATTTTATGAGCATAGAGCATTTATATTGATCTTAGAGACTTATCATTGCATTCAAATTCTAATTAAAATTAAACACTATGATTTGCACACCTATATATCCCTGCGGCAGGAGTATCAGCTCTTTTTTTTAACTTTCGTGTCCAAAATTACGTTACGATTAATATAATATTTCAAACACTCCCGTTTTATTGTTACCTATTTAATTTCTTTGGAATTTTCTAGAAAAAAAAAAAGAAAAGAAAAAGTATTGGTACTCGCAGTGAACTCGACAAGTGGTTACGGTGCGTATATACCTAATAGTTATGTGGTCAAATAGCTCCTCAGGGCTGCAATCGTGGCGATCGAGATTCGAGATCAAAATGATATATAATATATATATGTATTATAATTTATAATATAATAATGTGATCGCGGTAAAACATAATATTATCATATACAGAAATAGCGCAACGACATAGTAACACAATATTATCGTAAAAGAAATATAATGTAAGGTATTTATTTACGTCGATCACGGGCATAATATTTTATGTACACGGTATACGTTATATAAATTTATAATAAAAATCGCTTATTATACAGAGTGACTGCGGAGAGTAGACGGAATAGAAATTTAGATTTTTTCCATAAATCGGTACTTATATAAAAATTAAAATTCGAACAAAATTTTCGGCGAAGTAAACGTGAATTAAGATTTTCTGATTTTCAATAAGACGGTTTATCGTTGAGAAGTTCTAGTTCTGAAATTAGTTACATTTGGCCAATTCGTTATTATTTATTATATTACGAAGACGCATAAACGTCTTTTTTTGTCTTGTTAAAATACGATAAATCGGGATTTTCGTCACACATTTTCTATACAAATAAATAATTCTTTAAATTATTACGTTTTAAAAAGTTGTTCGGATATGAAAATAGTAAAAAAAAAAAAATAAAAAAAATTTAAACCATAACCGGTATAATATTGGACATCGTCGTAAATATTATAACACATCTACGTATATAATATAATATATGTGTGTGTATAATACGTACGATATATCAAATCTCTTTGAACCCTGGACGTTAAAACGATGACTATAACCAACGTTAAGGTTATAATATAGTGTTTATAACCGCGCGGTGGAGAGTTCCACTGTCGGCCATCCTCGTACAGTCTTTTTCGCTTCTACGTGAAAATCGATTTTATTATACCGTTTATTATATTTTCGATGTAGAGCATTATATACGTATTATAATATAGGTGTCCACGAAAATACCTACTACGTAAATTATAAAAAAAAAAAAATATTCCAGCTCACGAACGTTTTTGTTAGATAATAATATGTATTATTATAATTTCGATTTGTTATATTATATCTCGCTTATAACGTATACAGTCGATTTGCATAATACGCTCGTATATATACTTAACATTTATTTCGATCTCATCATCGTCATCACGATGTAAGTATACATTATATAGGTACCTATTTTTATTTTTTTCGATTATTATAATATTATGTATAGGTATGTTCGAATATTATTATATATAAAAAATAAAATAAATACTATACACGCGTCGTATTATTATTATTATTATTATTATTATTATTATTATGAATGAGAACATTCATGAATGAATTCGTATTATTTTCCTCGTGGGTCACACATCAAAATCTGATATATACGCGAACGAATATGATGGAACACAATATTTCTGAAAGACTTAAAACAGGGTGCGTTTTGATCTGTCGTGGCGATAGGGTGGAGAAAGTGGTCTGAAGAATTCCAAGGACGATACAATATATATATATATAACGTCTCTAAGACGTTTTATACCTGCACGAGTCGTATTACATTATATGTATAATATATGAAATCAAAAGTACGATATATTTTTATAACATTATTATACATAATATTTTAACGTTTTAATACGAGCGCCTGTTATTACTATAATATTATAAGGTGGTCGTCGTTGTTTTTACGGTCAGAAATTATATTATTATTATTATTAAAGTTTACGTTTACGGTATAATCATTCCCCGTCATGAACGAAAATAAACGAGATCGATAAAATATTATATATTCTCTCTGACAATCACGTTAAGTCACCAAGTCGGGTATAATAATGTAATTATATACGATTCTAACGTATACGATAGAAGACGAACCGTTTTCTATTTTTTTTTTTTCATATATACGAGTATATATATATAGAAAATTCTCGCGTCGTTTCACGTAAACTACCTAGGTATATAATAAATAATATACGGATTTATCGTTTATTTATTAACCGTGCGGTAATAGTATATAATAGTTATTATACGTTACCTAGGTATATCATGTATAATAATGAATGATATTTATAAGTACTTTTTTTTTCTTATATAACCTTGGTAATTAGTATATTTCTTTTTTCGTATTTTATCGATCGGCAATCGAGTTCATATATTATAATACAATATACGCGTATTATTATATTATATATAAAGGTACACATTTTATGTATAACGAACACGCCTATAATAATAATATAAGTACCCGCTATATATTAACGCCATAATAATTTACAATTAATATTATATACGTTAAGAATAATAAACAAGTTTAAAATCAGGGTTATTGATAAATTATTAATTAATAATAATTTTCTCAGATGGCCTATTTAAAAAATTAAATTAAAACTATTGATCTGACCGGTAGTGTACCAATATACATATTATAACTACATCAAATTAAGGTCGTTTACGAATATTAAAAAAAAAAAAAAAAAAATGAAATAAAATATTAAATCGTATCAGATCAATTTTATAGATACCTAAAATTATAGCTTACACAGCTATATAGTGCTTTCGACGAATGAGTTCATTATAATTATTCGTAAACAGTGCGTAATATTATAACGTGTAACTGAACTTATAAAATTAATTAATTTTTTTTTTTTTAAAACGCACGATTTAAAATTTTAAACTAAACAAAAATTTTATTGCACATCAAAAATATATGCGTAATACACTTATTAGATTAACCCGACCCATATTTAGACTTGCGAACGATATATTGAAATTTTTATTAAAATTTTTTTTTTTAATAAATAATAATACATTCAACGAATGTCTGAACATAAATAAAATTGTAATTCGTTAAAATACGAGTCGTACGTATATAATATTTATATTATATTTTATTCCGGAGAAAACACAATATCATCATCGTAACCCGCGTGTATGAGACTTATGCGTCATACGATAGTATGTTATATACGTAACCATTACTCGAAATATCATAACTCGAACGGAAGTTTTATGAAACACGGCGTATCACGATTTGTCGAGATTAAGTAATATTATTATATTATAGAAGTACCTAACCCATAATAAATTTTGACGATTTGTTTAATATTTAAACAGTTAAAAAGTTAGACAGTTAAACAGTTTAATATTTAAACACATTATGTTAAAATGTGTTTAAGTCGTGTCGGAAACGTCGAGACCGTCTACGTACCGATTCGTATTATAATGAATAATTATATATGCATAAGAATTATAATATATATTTCGTATATCGTCAAAAAAAAATATATATAATATTATAATAATTATATATTGATTTTATTCATGTAGGTACAATGTCGTGTTGGGTTAGGTCGTGGATTTATAACGTGCATAATATGTAATATTATTATTATTTATTTATTTATTTTTTTTTTTTTTGTATTTTAAATTTAAACATATTATATTGTGAAAATAAATGGCGGTTTTTACAAAAACGGTTACAAAACGACATATGGGAAACGAAACAATTATAAATTGAAAAAAAAAATAGGACGAATTTATATAAATAAAATTGTACACGTAATAATAAATACGAAAACGTGATTCGATCTCGAAGATTATAATAATATGTAATACGTATTATGTAAATATTAGGAGTTTTTTTTTTAAATACTATATATTATCATTATAAATTTTCATTATCTTTTTCGCCGTTTAATATAATATATATTATATAATTTTTATAAATTCATTTTAAAAATATATCAATCCGTTATGCCGTCGTTCGTACTCGCGTATTATAACTAAATCTCGTGTTAAATCGTCCTCGGTCACCGGCCGTATTTATATTATATTATGGTTTTATTATCATAATTCGTGGCCCGAGGAGAGATTTATGTTTCGCGTGTGTTGTTCATTCCGTTAGGTTCGAAACATTTTAGCCGAAATCCATCACACTGCCCACGTGATGTCTAGCGCGATGAATCCAAAGTATATAGAATTATATACCTAGGTAATCATATTATATTATATAATGTCATTGGAAAACACGTCCGTGATACGATAAAAGTTTTAACACGGCCGACCAGTACCTATATGTATAATATTTAACCGTATAGTATCCAGAGAACTAGAGAAATGATTTAAATATATAATAAAATATATTCGCGCTTTCTGAAGTATATTACGAATTACGAATAATATTATACCGCTTTAAGTTAATAATACTTTTTGTAAATTATTTTATTTTTTTTGTTTTTTTACCGTTTATAATTTAGCCCGTTCATAATGATTATTATTTTACATAGTCAAATTATGTATAAAATTGTGAAACGAAATAGGTACTAAGAAAAAATTAAAAAATGTATTAATAATAATAACCAATTGTACTTTGTTAGAAGTTTCGGGTATATGAACGATGTAAAAAAAATATAAATTTACAAATCAAAATAGTAATTCTTTATGTTCTTTTTCATATTTTTCAATCGTAATGTTAATTATTATTATATTATACTTTATAAAAACTTTATTTAAATAATGAGGCAGTATAGAATCGTTTTTATTTTTGTATATCTTCATTTTTGCCATGTTATAATGTCGGAGACTTTAACGCTTTTCTCGAATTTGACATTAACGATTACTTTATTTTTTATAAGAAAATCAATACGCCTATTTCTCTAAGTCCAACTTATATTATTTTTATTATGACACATGATATACATAATTTTTTTCACTAGTAAAAAACCAGCTAAATCCATAAAAAATTTACTTATTTATTTTAATAAATATGTATTTCAACAACAAAGTTGTCATATTGCTTTTATTCCGAATTCAAATTAAATATTAATTTCAATCAAATTAATAATTATAAAAGCGAATCATCAAGTTTATAATACTTGTATGACATAGTTAAGTAGATAAAATATATACCTATGTTTAATTAATATATTCGACGATAAAAAAAAAAAAGTATGATTGTTTAATTTAAAAATGACTATAAAAATATGATTATATTATATTATTGTTTTGTGATGGGAAGACGTTAACTTTTTATAGTTTTAATTATATAATATTACTGCAAATAAAAATATCTTTCAAACCGCGCCGCATAAGAACAATCAATTCAATTATTATATGATATTATTGTACGAGTATTATAAAAATCATATTAAAACGTTTAAATAAATCGTTATTATTATCAAAATGACCGTACGTAATTTTCTCTTTTATTACTATTATTACTATAGGATTGTACTAGGTCTGCTTTCTTTTCTCTTTCTTCTTCTTCTTTAAGGGCACGGTGACAATATTTTTATGCTCTATATATGTAAGTATATTTATACGTAGAAAGAAATTATCCACGTTATAACTATAGTGCGTTTATGTGTATAATATACCTGACGGCGAATTTAAAAAACTGCGTATTTAATATATTATTATATTGATTTTAAGGTTAAATTATCAGATTATATTATGGATTTCGACGAAATTAAAAGAAAAAAATCCCCTGGGCTTCGATCGTGCAGGGTAAAACACGATTTGTGAAAATTATTCACGCACTAGCCGCGAGTTATTACAAAATAAAATAACTTTATCTGTAAATACTATAATAATAATATATATTGTTGTCGTTCGCGATTCGATATAACAATATATTAAAATAATAATAATAATAATAATAATAATAATAATAAAAAAAATTAAAATAATAATAATAATATTACGATATACACTTTCATCCGAACCCGACGAAGAACGGTTTGAAATCGCGCAATAAGATATATCGTCGCGCGCGTATTATGATCACACGTGTTATTTTTATACGACCGAATAAAAGTAGATGTTATTATAATAAATAAATAATTCTTCGGCGAGAAAATACGCGTAGGTAATTATAATACGCGATTCCGAAGACGACGTATAAATCGCCGCGTTATATCACAGCGGTCGCGTAAAAAGTGCACGAGGGCAATCGTCGTCGCGTGTTATCTAACTCCTCGTGGAATATCGATTTGAATTGAAGAAAAAAAAAAATACAAACTGGTTTACTATATTATCATATCATTAATATTATTATGTTTATAACATATGTCGGTCGTTTCCATTCATAACGATATTATATATTATATTTTACGACCGAATGTATATAGACACGTAACGCGAGCCGATATTATTTCATTATTTTTTTTTTTTTTTTTGCAATTACAATTCGTCCAAAACTAACATCGGTTATATAATAATACTTTATTTTTAATTCTACAATCGACACGAACCGGTAAATATTCTCGTTTAGCATATTATTATTTATTGTAATATTATAAGTTTTAAAGTAAAAATCATTTATCATTTTTCTATAAAATTTAAAATTATTTCCCTTTTAATCTTATATAATAATCTGGCACACGATTTTTGATTTTTCAATATTTTCTGTTAAAATAAATATTCAAAAACGACCGTTGTCGTTGATGTCGGTACGTACTCTTTCAAATTAATTTCAAAAATTTAATTTAATACTACAATATTGGAATTATTGTAAAACGCAAACCGCAATATATAAATATATATTGCATTTAAGTAAAATATTATAAATTATAATAATATTCGTTGTATAGGAATTATAATTTTAATATAAAATTCTGTAAAAACGCGAAAAGACTATACACTGTTTTACGGACAAACTAAAAATAATATGTGGGCACGTGCGTGATCATATCTAATTTTACGTTCGGATAACGATTATAATATTATTTTCAATCCGTTCGTACTATGGTATACTCGAAAACGATAAATACGTTAATTTCCCCCGAACGAAATATTAAATTCCGGTTACCGTTTCTGTGTATGTATGAATATTATTACACGCGGTTATACCGCGGTTACTATAATATATTATTATACCAATGTACCTATATATAATATCGTACAATAACCCATTTTTATTTAAACCGAAACTCGGTCGGATATAATATATACGTTTTGTATTCGAAAATTTGACGAATGTTTTATGCCTATACGCATACTTATAATAACGTTCTCGTATCTGTCTCGTTATTCACGCCGAAGGGTACCCGCGGCTCAGTTGGTAGGCCTGAAAAATTGGAATGTTCCCTATATGGAAACCGCACGCGAAAACGTTTTCGGCACCACACAATGCGTTATTTAGGTTACGTAACATTGTCAAACGTACGTGTCTTTATGCCGCGGTGTCGATAGGTCTCGACACGCACACACATGCAATGACCCTTATTTCATAAATAATTTTTTCTTTTTCATTTTTTTATTATTATTATTTTGGAACCGTCGTCGTCGTCGTCGTCATCGTTGTCGTCATCGGGTGTCAAGGCGATTTTCTCTTTTAGGAATAATAACGATAATAATACATAAGACTAATATAATATGTATATTGTTATATTATGTGAAAATTCCCGTGATAATGGCGCGCGGTTACGCGTCATATTATCATTATTGCATATTTCGTTCGTCAATAATATAATAATATTATTATTTATCCTATATTTATGCAAATTCGTGCCAAGGAAAAACGGGACGATTGATAATAATGTATATACGTGAAACTGATATTTTTTTTTTTTTTTTGAAAAATGAAAATAATTCAAACGTGAAACGTGCGTATAAACTCTCATTACGATTACAAGGATATACACGCGTTATTATATAATATATTATAATACCCACAAAAATACTTTTATTATTATTACGAATTAATAACTTATAGATATATTTAAATCTAAAACGATTCGTTTGCTGTCCGTTTCAGGGAGCAGTACCTGTTCAACGTGTTCGAGGTCATCGTTTCGACGCTGGAAACGAAACTCCAGCGAATCGAGAACCTGGACAAAGCGGTCGAACACCTGATGCGACGCGTGGAAGCGCTCGACTCGCGGGTGACCAACAACATCGACAAGACCGAGGCGGTGATCGGTAAACTCCGGTCGCTAGACACCAAACTATTCCAGAAGGCCACCGATCCCGGCACTCTGGGCCACCATCTGGAAAACAGGCTGACCACGTTGGACCGCAAGGTGGGCGATATTGACACTAAACTGGTGGGTCTCAAGAGCCAGCTGGACAACAATTTCCTGGCGCCAGCCGACGACATAAATGCGGAGGCGAGTGAGAAGAAACCTGTCAACGTCCACCACGGCCCGGACATGTCCAAGTTGCTCAACAGCCAGCTGGACACCATCCGGAGCAACACGGCGAACATCGATAGAAAACTGCAGTTCCACATAAACATGGTGTCCGACGGGCTGGGCAAAATTATGACCATGGTCACGGACGTGCACGGAGCGATCGTCGAACAGCAGGGCGCCGGAGGCATGGGCGGCGGTGGAAACAAGACGACAACCACCACCGCGGCGCCGGAGCGTAGCAACAAGATCGATCAGCTGGTCCGGCAGATGCACCCAATACTGAGCGTCAGCGAGAAGATGGACGAGGTGTGGAACGTGGTGGTGGGCACCAAGAGTTCGGTGGACGATCTGGTGCCCAAGTCGGACGAGCTGCTCACGCAAACGCAGCGCCAGGAGCGGGCCATCAGCGACATACACGACGACCTGCGCATGAACACCAACAAGATCATCGCGAACCTGGACGTGGTGGAACGCAGACTCAAAAAACAGGAGGACGACGTGGTCACACTAGCCCAGCGGCCGGTGCCCGCGGAATTGCTGCGACTGGACCCGACCATCGACGATTACGCCAGGTACGATGAACAGCAGCTGTCCGAGTCCACGCCGCTGCAGGCCGCTTCCATATCGTTCACGACGCCCGCCAGTGTCGGCGCTGCCGTCGGTTCCGGTGTCACATCCGGAACGCAGCCGGAACTGCAATCGCCGTCCCAGACGTCCCGGAACGCATCGCAGAAGAACAGGGGCGTGGTGTTCCCGAGCGTCAAGAACAAGCCGCCGCCGGCAAACATCAGTTTCCTGACCGATCAGTTCAACCGCGAAGTCAAAGTGAGAATATAATTTTATTATAATATAACTTCACGTTATTTTTAATAGGTATTACGCAGTATTCACGCACAAATATTATTTCGCGATAGATACCTATTGTCTCGAAATTCCCCGAGAGAATTATCGATTTATTTATATGCAATTTTGTAAATTTAATATGTATTAAAAATAAATGTTAATTTTTATATTAGGTAAAATTATTATTTCAATGAAGTGGTCTGGACCTGAAATCCCCCATCGGGTACGCCCCCGATGGTTATATACCGTACAAGAAATTTATACAGAGTTCAAATTATTTCTATCGTTGTTTCGCGGTCGGGTTTCGATGAAATTTTTTTCGAAAACATTACTTTTCTTTATCGTAGACATCGCGTATTTCGTATCCGAACGTATTAAAATTCATTTTGTAATGACGCTCGTTAGAAACGCGTACGTGGTGTGAAATAAAATTGATTCGCCCTCCGAACGGTATATATGAAAAACGTCGCGTATTATTTACTAATCGCGTTACTTCGAAATTTATACTCAATTGCGCAATGTAAATACTTTTTAAACTTTAAACGTGTTAGATTTCAATTAAATTACACACATTAATCGAGATTAACCTATGGCACGCGGTGACTTAACTATAAAATATAATGCACATTTCGACATTAGGTAACCGATAAACTATATAATCGCTAACGTGACAGTATAATAATAATATAATTTATGTACATTTTAAAATTTTTCATAATATTTTTAAATAAAATAATAAAATTGTTCGTATACAAAACGGTTCGAAACTTTGTCAGAATATCGCTAAACGTATATTATACGATATGTTTTGTGAATGGAAGATATAATATAATATTAAAGGTGTCATTTTCGACTTTTGTCTTGCAAACATAATTCTCTCTATAAAAAGTATAATGATATTATAAACGAAATGATAGGCTAAGACATTCTCCTTATGAACCTATTTTAAAAAGTCTTAATCTATAGATTCACTTCAGACTAGACGATTCAAAATGGATATACTATGTTTTTTTATTTAAAAGATTGCATGGATTCGTTGATTGCGCCCCGAGGTTTTAAATAAAATCAATTTTCGGGTTTCTTCCAAACATACTTGAGTAAATCACTTGTTTTATCCACCTGCCAGTAAAAATAATATTAATTTTAATTCCCCTTTAAATGGACTTATGAGGTTATCCAACAATATGGATATTGATTTTTTTCGTGTCATCTTCAATATTGATTCTTTCAAAATTTATTTAAACGATAAATTTTAACTTATATTATTTTGATTATTATTTTTTTTTTTTATTTTTTAAATGTTTGTATATTTTAATTGGTTTTCTTTTGTTTCACTATACGATGTAGCTATTTGTACATTATTATTAATTGTATTGAGCTTCGCCCGTTGTTATTATAAATAAATAACGAAATGTATACATATTATATAACGATATAGAAATATAATGAATCCGCAATATATTAAATTTTGATTAAAAAAAAAATACATATATTATTGTTTATACAGCGCACATAATAATAATAATATTAATTAGCTTGCGAAATCGGCGATCCGAAAAACGTGGGCACGTTTCGAACGTTTCGGACTCGTAATCGTGGAAAACGGAGCCATTACAATAATAATATATAAATTCTAAACGTACATATTATATATTATATTGTAATATTCGGACCACGTGAACGGATAAACGTTTATTATGTTATCATTTTCACCTTGGAACTACTATATATTATATTATATTATTATTATTATTATTGTTGTTAAATTCTGTACTTGCGCCCTTGCGACTTGTTATCCGTTGAGATATACGCACTTTTCTAGGATTACGATATATTGAAAACATATTATAATTTGTACCTATATTCGGAATGTAAACTGGCGGGAAAAGAAAAAACACGTTCGTAAAAATTTATTTTTTAAAATACGCGCGTTTTACCCACGGGCAGGTCATATCATTCATACCGGTAATATATTATTACATATTTTATTTCGATGGCGAACGAAGACAAAAATATTATGCGATCGGACAATATAACGTATGTTATTCGTGCGTTATTATAGGTTATATATAGATAAAAAAAAAAAATAAAAAAAAAATAGATCAACTATACGTTATTACACATAATAATATTTTCATTTTAAACGAATTTCCAATCGCGACAATACCGCGTTTAATATATAATTATATTATGTGTATAACTTCTATACATTATAGTTTGGTTATTTGAAAACTTAAACGATCCTTGAGCTACTTAAGCCGTAAATTATAATAATATTACGTCGCGGATATAAATTATTATTATTATTATTATTATTATTATTATTATTATTATTATTACTATACGTATCGTAATTATTATCGTTGAATATAAGTATTATTATTGAAATTAATGTTATTATACGGGGTGATTTTTTATTTTTTATCGCGCGTATAATTTTGAAAATAAAGTAGTATATCAAAATATATCAATATCACCAGTATTGATGAGTGTCAATAGTGAACCGCTAACCAAATATCGATTGCGTGTTTCGACATCATCTATAATAATTATCGATGTAAATGGTAGATGTTATCGCGTACACTCCCCCGGCTGTACTTTAGATTTTAGAATGTTAATTACTCGGATTTCCATGACTTTGAAAAACAAAAAGTCAATGTTGTTTTATCGTATAATATATGGGATCAGGATAGAAATAACTATGCGACAAAGTATAGATCAAAATGTGTAATAACGATTGAAAAAAAAATTCAAAAACTACTCATCATATATAGTTTCAAAGTTATACACTGGATCATGATAAAAAAATCACCCTGTATATCGTAAGACGTAACAAAAAAATATGAATCGATCAATGGCAAATTTGAAATTATCAATTATTATATCGTGAATTTTATATGAGTATACTGTACATTCTTCTAGAGTTCGAGTGCCGCGGATTATCCGAAGAGAGGAAAAGCGAATAAGAGTGATTTAGTATTCTCCCTTAGAATATTTTTTGACCAATAATATAATATAATACCTAATAAATTATTGTGATTTGTCGTTTCGATTAATTTTATTTAAGAGGAGAAGAATTTCTTTTTTTTTATGTTTTTCAAAATCTTATTAAATTTGACAATATTATATTTGATTTCATTTTGAAAATTAAGCACAGCACGTGTAGAAAATAAAAGGAAAAGCTCGCTGAATACGAAACATTAATCAGAGCGTCCCATTAAAAAAAATTCTAGATCTGTCACTTTTTCAATAGTTATCGCAATTTAAATTTTTAAGATTATAATGTATTATTTTTTAAATTTTTTTCTTAACTTCGCGTACGAATATTATAGGGATGAAATCGTATCGTAATGTATACCACGACTACAGACTATATTCCTTATATACTACCTTTAATTTTTCAACGTATAAACTTTTTTTGAACATTTTCCAATATAAAACGAAGAAAATTTAGAATACGGACCAGATGGGATTACATAAAATAAATTTCCAACCGAAAGTATATTATATATTATAATCGAGCACGTATACCCATAATAAAAAAATATTATATCAATTATATTATGTATTATTATCGTGTCACGCGATCTTGACCCGCCTTGATTGTTCAAGGGAAACGCACAATCGATTCTCTAATTAGGACCTAATTAACGGATTATTATTTATTTATACTTAAGTTATATGTACTCGTATATATATATGTATTTCGTTATGTCCCCGATAATCTAACGCGTTGATTCGCTTGTATTTCTCTCATATATACAATAGTATAATATTATATCCGAATAGTCCCTGGCCTCTCGTTATTTTGGAGGCTAAACTTTATATACAATAACAATATTCTTATATTTTATTGTTCGTCGTACGGGCGAAAAACAATAATATAATAGTGAAAATTCGAACCGTTATACGTTTAATATATTATGAATTTATGACTATAATTTATTTCCTGCGCGAGAAATTCGCAACGATCATATAAATTGTACCTATTGATCGGCTAAGTTTTATAATATTTCCATAAAAAATTTCGTCGTGAAGTGACTTTATAATATATTGTACATAATACGAGTCCACATAGACTTGTTCGATTCGTTTCCCCTTATTTTTATAAAAGTAAAATGGATTTCTATGTCAATTTTATACGTATATACACGTCGATTTATATAATAACAAAATATTACAGCGAATTATTGTATACGAAGTCGATTACGAATAATATATTATTCGAATTTACACAGAGTGATTGTATTGTGCACGAAAAATTATATACCTATTATATTATTTTAACGCGACGAAACTCATTAATTATGAATTATGATTATTTAACATATTATTATTATTATCTTTATTTTTATTATTATTATATTACCTTAGACGAGTGTTAGACTACGGTCACTTTCGTTTTCGTCATTTTTTTCGCATTTTAAACGATAATTTTACTACTATTTATTAACTGTAAATCTATTTAGATATGTGAATTTCCGTACTGACATATGCAGCGATAGGTCTGTATATTCTATTATTCATAAAAGTTGAAATAAAAAAGCATTGACTTATCGATTTAATATTTATATTTTATAATAACATGTATGACAAGGATATTATACTTTATTTATTACTAGAACATGAATACGAAATACGATGTTTATTAACATCGATAAAAACTATTTTTTCAATGTTTTCTACAAAAAAAACCTGTAAAATATAATATATTCGGAACTTGTTTGAATCCAAAATTAATTTATATAATTTCCAAAATATGCATAATAAATATAATTATTGTATTATTGAATTTGTAAATTTGATCGTTTTCTTTTTTTCACTCGTAATTATTCATACAATAATATAAACCGATAAAATTATGGGGATCCCTTAAAAACTATTCAATAAAAATGATGGAAAAGAAAAGAAATTGTTTAATTATTGTGTGATTTACTAAAAAAAAAATTGATTAAATATCCTTAACCTCAAAAAATTATTTACTATAGGTAGTATAAGTATATTATTATGTATAGGTACTGAATACATTTTTGTCCATACGAATATTCTACGACCGGCAAATTGTTCACGTTTTTTTACTCTCGTTACAATCGTTTGAGATGCGTATAAAGACAATAAAAATATAATACAAGAACGTATACTATTATAACGATTTACGCTGTCTATAGTATAATAGTGTTTACACTCGTGATTACTTAAAAATGTAACTAAATTTCTAGTTATTTTTATTTTTATTTTTATTTTTTTTCGTCAAATCAGTATTTCGATTTACAAACAATATTATACATTGCATATGACATTTAGTTTGGATTTAAATAGTTTACAGACGCGTCTGCGACGTAAAATACCTATATATATTATAAATTTATATAATATTATATAACTGTATACGGTTAATATTTATTTTTTTTTTATAAATATACTCGTATATTTTAACGTTAGTTTGGATATTTTATCATTTTTAAAAATTATTATTTATCGTCATATTTTAACCGCTTCGATGGAACAGGAAAACGTGTGTATCACATCATCATCATCACACATGGTCGTTATATAGCGAACCGCGGATGCTAATATTGACCTCATTGCATAATACAATATTACTGCATTTATATATATATTATAATATTATCATTCGCGGTAGATCGTAATCTCTGAACAAACAGTAAACATCGCGTCGTATTCGCGTTTTGGAATCTATTATAGAAATTATAAAATATTATTATAATAATATTATTAAACCGCTATATTCCGATAACGCGTGAAATATTGAATTTGCCACATAATAATTATTATTATATTTATTATATACCCAACAGCGTAGCTTTCTTATTTTATTAATATAATATTACAGTCGAAATTATTATTGGTACACTCGTATTTCCACTATATTCCTTTTTAAAGCGAACATAGACGTAGTAGTTATACGAAAATATATAAAACGACGTGCACGTAATAATGCAAACAATATTTTATAAATTTGAATATCGTATACCTATATAAAATTGTACTTAAACGTTTCTTTTTTCTTTTTTTTTCTTTTTTTTTTTTAAGTACGATTCCGATAGTCGGATCTGACGTTTAATCGATATGGAAGTTTAAAAAAAAAATATGGATTATGTTAATTCGACAGACGATCTCCATCGGGTCGAAAAACCGAAATTATTTGTATAAAATACTCGAGGTCGAACTGACGATGTTTTGACAGCGATATAATATTTTGTGTACGACTCGTTCTAACGTAATCATATAATATCAAATCGTTTTCTATTATAATAATATATAATAATAATTATTATCTACGTTATTTTCACGTTCGACTTCGAATTTTCAGCGACCGAATCGATTCAAATAATCGTAAACGAAATTTATTCGAAACGACAGAAAATCGAGAAATAAATCTAGAGTTTACTATATTATATTGTTCTAACTTCTAATCGCAGTCATCCGGAGTGGCTTAAGGGGTTCAAAACGTTCCGTATATAGCGACCATTTTTTTTTTATCGTTCGTTTTTTATTTCCCGAACGGTACGTATACAGTCGATAAAAAATACAATAAGACGATGTTTACATCACAACCCATAATAATGTCTATTTATCTGTATTTATAATATCTGTGCATTTTTTTGTTATCACGAAATGTTTATATACGTAGACATTGTCCTGTTATCACATTATGACGTATATATTATCATTCGAAAATAGTAATTCGGTCATACGTTTTGTCGTTATACGTATAATATTGTAAATAATATATTTTAATTGTAGGTATACCGTGCAGAAAAGTTAATGTACGACTTAATAATATAATTCGATATATTCTATCGCCTTTGATGTACTCTCTTTTATGTTTCATTTTCATATAACCGAAAACCGACGCCGCAAAATGAAAAAAAAACGCCACTATATGCTATAATTATTATACACGTATACTACTTATATAAACTTAAAATATAATAATGTAAAAAATATTAAAACATATTATGTACATTTTCAGGGATTTTCGTGTCTGGACCTGTTGAACGCGGGCATGAAACAATCCGGCGTGTACTATTTGCAAATCCGCGGCACGGCCTACTGGTACCTGAAGGTGTACTGCGAACAAGAGATTGCGGACGGCGGTTGGACGGTAAGCCGGCAGACGACTTATTTAGTTATTATTATATCGTCGAGATACGTATTTTAGACATGAAATAAAATTATCCGAAAGGACAATTAAACAATATTATTATTATTATTATTATTATTATTATTATTATTATTATTATTATTATCATAATAATATAATATGAGAACGCGACGCACGAGCATGCATAAATTTGTTGCGCCGGTGATGATAATAATAATAATAATAATGATAATGATAACGATAATACGACGGACATAAGTACCCAGCTACATTATACTATATACAAAGATACAATAAGTACGAAAACATTTTTCTCATTATAATAATTTTTATTATTCTATTTTTTTTTTTTTTTTTTTGACAACCTCGACAGTTTCCGTCGAAATGATGTAACCAGAATCACGAACAAGATCTATTGGACTTAGAAGACTTAGGAGGGAGGGACTTGAAATAATAATAATAATAATAATAATAATAATAAAATTAAAAAACGCACACGATTGTTACCGTCGTCGTCCAAGGTCTACCCGCGGTCAACATATATATTACAAATATAATATATAATAATATATACGCGTATTATCATAATTCATAATATATACCGTTCGCGTGAAAGTCGTGCATAGTGCATACATCTTGTGTACAGGGTGATCGAAATGACAGGTTATGAAAATTTCGGCCGGTATATATACAATACACGTTTTCAATGTTATTTCAATTATTTTTGTACACCGCGAGTATGACGACTGACGTCTTAATAATATTATTATAATATAACGCCATCGAGTTAAAATATTCATCTTTCTTTTTATGTTTTTCAATCGCGCTTTTTTGTGCAGTTGTGTGTAAAATTTAAAAATTTCACGAGCAAGGGTAATAATATGATGCTGTATATCAGTGGTTCTCAATCTATTTAGAACCACGACCCAAATTTTCTTCCAAAAATCGATCGCGACATAAAAATGTAATTTTTTACATCATTTACAGAATAAAAAATTAATTTCAAAAAACAAATTTATTTTTATTTTTATTACTTATTTACTTTATAATAATAATAATAATATACAGAAAACTGGTTATTGTCATCTTTTATCGAAATATTTTTGCGATAACGATGTACCAAAACTATCCGTCGTAATAATTTCGACAGTGTAATAAATAATAATAAGACGATTGTAAATAATAATGAAATTTTAAAGCTGTCACTATATCGAAATTTATATTACTATTTATACTCTTATATTTTTATATAATATATAAAATTTTAAAAAACATACATTTCTTACAATCTGTATAATTAAAAAAAACTTCTCGCGACCCCCCAGTGAGTCGCGAGTCGCGACCAATAGTTTGAGAAATTGAATTTTTAAGTTTTCAAACAACAAATGTTAAATAAATCGAGTTTACTGACTATAGGCAACTCACGCATTTTCGTAATAATATCAAATATTAAATTTACGTTTTTAAATGCAAGAAATTAATAATAGAAATCAGATATAGAAATCTTTTGAAAATCACAAAATTACATATTATATTATTACTGCGCATTCTTTAACATATTTTTCAGTTTAATCTATTTTGTGGTTATCGTTAAATATTGTTCAATACTCGAAATAATGCTCCAATTTTCACGAATAGCATATGATTCCGGTTAAAAAGTGGATGTAGTTGGTACTTTATTTAGGTCATTTTTCGAGTTTCTCAAAATTGACTCTACGCAATAGAAAAATCGACCAAAAAAATGACGAAAAAACGGCATTTAAATCATAAAAACTGAAATTTTGACGAATTTGATTTCAGTATTTCACGATAAAATAGCCAATCAGGCAATTTTAAACTTAAAGACTGGAAAATCGGATGTTCGCATAGCCACATAGGGGTACTTTATATATATGATAAATTTTAGAACAGTTACGTTAATTTTTCTACAAAATATATAGGAATTTGAATGTTTCGTAAAATTCTCGTTTTTATGTATAATAATGTTTGATAAAATTCGCAATTTTGAGAATTTAGGTCTGAAAATTTTACTGAAGTCTACTTACATATTACTTAACATGATATAAAAATATTAGAAATATCCCAAGTCTCAATTTCATTTATAGCTATTTAAAGTTGATATTTTCAGTTTAAACGAAAATCTTAGAATCCATATAATAATTATTATATTCCTTCTTCTTATTATTTCTCAATACTTTTACAATAAAATTAATAGAAAAAATAAAAAATTTGGAAAATTTTTGAAAATTTTATTAAAGCGTACTGATACACATTTTAATGCATTTCTAAAATATTAAGAAAATCTCAAGTCTCAATTTTTTTTTATAGGTGTTTAAAGGTGAAATTTTAATAAAATCAATATTTAAAGTATTTATATGGATTTTTCTTATTTCATTATAATATTTTATTGAATCTCAAATACATTTTACTTAACTCAGTTCCAATCAATTGTGAATTATTACATTTACGATTTCTTTTTTATATCTGTTCAAAGTATCAAAAAGCAAGGGAAGGGATACGGATACTAGTATGGAAGGGATTGAGGTGTAAAGAGGATAGTGTTGAATTTTGATTACAATTTTAAAGTAGTGATAAATCATTACATTCGTAAAACGATATTCTGAGCAAAGTACTGCCAAATTTGGGTATTTAGGTTACTCATTAAGGGGTTTTATAATAAATTATTTATTTTATATTGAACGTAGATTATGAACATAATATATTATCTGATGAACTTCGCTCAAAATCGTTTTCTCGAATGTAATTATTTATCATTGCATTCAAATTGTAATCAAAATTAAAATACTATTCTCTTTACACCTGTATCATCCCATTCCTTTGTCGTTTTCACATTCTAAGTTCGCTATATTCGAATAATAAATAATTATAATTAGAGTTACATTAATTTAATTATTTAATTTAAGTCAAGTCAATTTCTCTCGTCGACGAATCATCAATTTCAACGTTTGGCGGGCATATTTTGTTTGCTTTTTTTATTTTCCCACCTTTTACCCAATATTCCACTCTGTGCATGACCACAATATTATCTCGTGCGAACAAACTTATACGAAAGGTAAATGTTTAATTTTATCTGGGTGGCAAACTGGCAAATCTATACATTTTAATAATATTATCTTCTTACACGCTTCCAGTGCTTCGAGGACCTTGCTACAATCGGTACCTAATGTCCTAATGTAAACACAAAATGCGAATTAATCAAACACCAAGACAAAAACATAAACGTCGTTCGTTGTCACATAATCGATCTCCGTAACGATCTTTCATGTTATACGCCTTTCGTTACGACGACAGTATTCGCATTTCGTATTCGAATATAATACACGTTTTATGACAAAAAACGGCCTTCGTCGCCGTTTTCGTTATAAGACTATAATACATAATCATAATAATAATAATAATAATAATAATAATAATAATAAAAAATAATAATAATAATAATAATAATGATAATAATAATAATAATAATAATAATAATAATAATAATAATAATAATAATAAATAAATAAAAAAATTAAAATTAAAATTTAGTAATAATAATAATGATAATAATATATTATATTATAGTCTCGTTAAATAACTATATATTATTATAATGATTACTGGACGAATCCTATAATATCTATAATTATTTCAAACTTACTGCAGCGTATTATATAACTGACACGCGCAGTAGGCATACGAATATTATAATATCATCATGATTAAAAAATATTATAAATATTTTAAATTCTTAAAAGACGATTTTTTTTTTTACAATAATATTCGCGCGTTCGTTTATTAATAAATATAATTAATTTAACTATATAGGTACTACCTAGTAATACCTATGTGAATATTATGAAAGTCGATCGTCACTATTTGCATGTAACAATAATTTACATCGTGACGAAATCGCGTTTTTATGTATTATATGTTATATTATACACGTTAGTTTTTATAGTATATATGGGAGTAATAGATATAATATTATAATTATTATGAAACGATGTCGAGAGGACGAGGAGTCGGAAAAAAAATCAAAAACAATTTCGTTCTTCGAGTGGCGTACGCAATTATTATATATACATAAAATATGTATAATATATAGTTAGATAATAATAAATTAATAATAATAATAATAATAATAATAATAATAATAATAATAATAATAATAATAATAATAATAATAATAATAATTATTATTATTATTATTAATATTAATATTTTAATAAATTATTTTTTCGCACGCTTTTAGCGTATATAACCGAATAGTTGTATTAGTTGGTTATTATACAATTAATATATACGTATATATCATATTATAATAATATTATAATTGGTACGGATGAAATATTATTTAGATATTATTTTGATAGTATTCCAAATATTATATATTTATATTATACAATAATTACGGTTGTTTACCGCTTGTGCTATTATGTGCATTATACAGGTATACGTATATATATATATATATTTACGTATACAGCGGTTACGGTACATAAAAATTATAAAAAAATATATTAATAATTAATTTGTTTTCCTATTATAAAATAATTTCTCAAATAATATTCGGACTTAGGTAGGTACCCATCTATATTATTGTATAATAGGTATACCATACGTATTGTAACTTATAACCTGCTGCTGTTGGGTTTATTTATTTTTAATAAAAAAAAAAAAAAAAATATTGATATACTCGTAGTTAATATAATATACGTTATGAAATAAATCAAACAACGTTCGTACATAAATTTATTATTATTTCGTCTAAACGGATTTTATTCCACGTTTTACTTCAAATTATAATATAAATATTATTATTATACACCCGAGAAAGTATAATACAAAATGTAATAAATCAGTTCACGTGTCAGATTCGCGTATTATACACGACCGGAGCGAGCGATCATCCGGTATAATAATATATAGGTAATAATATTATAATATTTTATTCAGTTGCGTGTATCGAATTTGCGTAAACGTTCCGGACCGTTTTATAATTAAATATTAATATATTATATAAAATTATTTAGAACACGTGATAATTATATTATTATTATAATAATAATTTCTCGTCGTAATATTAACGTCAAAAATCTGACACGAGCGTTTATTAAAAAATTGATATAAATCAAATCACGTTTATTATAATATCGCGAATCTATATAAACTATAATATTTTTTTTTTTCAACCGTAATCTGTCCAGAAAAAGAAAACCGACAACGTTATGTGAATAATTATAGGCGCCAACTACCCTCATATTATATAGTTACCCAGTTAGTCAAAAATATTTTCAAAATTTATTACAAAGTCGTATCGGAATCGACTATAAAGCTAAAACCAAGACGATTACCTATCAACGTACAGGGTGTCTCACCGAGTTTGTCCACAGCCAATTACTTTTTATCTATAGTAAATATTTTTTAAATCTGAGTTTTGCAATTTATTTATGTATATTATATACACAAGTCACATTTTTTTTTAGCACTTAAAACCAAAAAAATAAAAATAAAATTTGTGTTTATTGAGATAGCCAATTAATTGATTTTATTATTCTAAAAATTTTCATAATTGAAATACTAATTTCTATAAAATATTTAATTATAGCTTTAAATTTTTTAAATATTTAAATAAATTCAATATTTTTTGATCAATTTATAATTCGTGTAAACTGCAGCGTTTCATATCTGTATCAAAACAAACATAATATTATAATCGAGGTTTATCAATCCACGTCTATTGTAATTATATTTTAATTGATAAGTGATAATGTAACATTTTAATATGATAAAAATTACATAATTGAAAGTGAAATCGCTGAAACGAACAAAATGTAACCTTCGCTAACCATTTGCTGATACAAATTGGAATTGGCTATCTTAAAATTTTAATTAATATGAAAACAAAAATTTTATTTATTTTTTCTACTTATTTTAAGTACTCAAAAAAACAATATATATAATAATGAAAAATATGACTTGTACTATACAAATATACATAAATAAATTACAAAAATATGTATCAAAACATATAGATCAAAACTTATTGGCTGTGGACAAACCTTATGAGACACCAGACACCCTGTATATTAACTTTAAAATACAATTTTTATACGATTTATTACATAATAACTAGTCGATTGTAACGAGAATATCTATTCTAAATTGTAACGTTTTATATATAATATATACCTAAAGGTTATAATTTATTAAAATCGTTTTAAAAACACGATTAAGCTTTTTTTTCTCACGCCTTTATAATTCGATACGACGTATTATTTTAAATATATAATATTATATAAAATTACGTATGTGCCGTGTTTAAAAATAACATTTAATATTATACGTTGGGTTAATTTTAACTGCAGACCGTGGACAACTAAATAATAATACATCATAACTTGTAAATTGTTAAAATTCTCATTCAAAACGTTCCATATAATGTTTTGGCCGTAATTCTGAACAGACGATAGGATAATAATATACGAATCTCAACGATATAATTGCAGACTGTCATTATAATAATTTTTCCTTCGTCTTTCTGCATACATGTATAGGTAATTCAAAGGAGGGACGATATTGGCGATCCAATACGCGAGAATTTCAACAGGGATTGGACCGATTACAAAAACGGTTTCGGGGATCCCACCAAGGAATTTTGGATGGGAAACGAAAACATTTATATGCTCACCAGTAACGACGAGTACATGCTGCGAATCGAGCTGGAAGATTTCGAAGGAAACAGAAGGTAAGACGAATGTTTTTTTCGTGTGAAATTTACAAAAATATATTTTTTCCAAAGAACGAATATTTCGCGTCAATTTTTTAAATTTTCACGTCAAAATCTATATTATAAAAACGCACTATACTATCAATAAAATAATTGTATATAATTAAAAAAAACGATAAAACTCGCATTTTTTTTTTTTGGAATAATTTAAAATATTATATTTCTTAGCAATAATATCGCACTGCACGTCCAGCGTGGTATATCCGAGAAAGAGTTTTGGAGGTTAGAACCGTATTCCAAGACTCGAGATTTACATACGATTTTTTTCACGTTCTATATATTATATTATAAATTGTATGTTATTATAGGTACGCTCAATATTCTCATTTCAAAATTTACTCGGAATCGGAATATTACAAATTGGAGATTGACGGGTACGAGGGCAACGCCGGTGATTCGTTGAACGATCCGTGGTACGGCAGCAACAACAGTCCGTTCTCGACGTACAACAGGTTCGTTCGACGGGTGGCGACGGATAAAGTCGCGAAACGTATTTTAATTATTATTATTATTTCGATATTAACGTTTTGTTTTTCTCTCGTTTCTTCGCAGAGATAACGACAGGTCCAGCTTGAACTGCGCGTCCATGCTGAAAGGAGGATGGTGGTGGAAGTCGTGTGGCAGAGGACTCAACGGGCTGTATTTGAACGATCCGCAAGATCTGACCGCAAGACAAGGTAAAAAAAAAAAAAAAAAACGCGTATAGGCAACTTAATCGACAATGAACGCGGTTCGATCCGGTTAACCGGTGGTCGGGCGAACGCGCGAGGAAAGAATAAAATAATAATTTTGAATTCCAAGTAAAAACTATGATAATATACTAGTTGTAATTTGATTTTCTGCCATTTTCTGCCGGTCGAAATTGAATTTTACACAACATTTTAAATATTATTATTATATTTCGTACTATATTCGTATTGTATTATGCTGGAGGTTTATTTCCGTTGTAACGGCTTAAATTCGTGTAATTCTCGAGTTTTGGCAGTTAATATACTCGTATTATAATGTATAAACGCGATATGGTGAAAATTTCGAAAATTTCAAATTTTATAATTAGGTATTAACATCTCGGACACGATGAAAATCGGCGCGCGATCCTTTCGAATCATAATTTATAATTGTTTTTAATGTTTTTATAATAATTAAGCACTCGTAAAGTCTTAACGGATTATTAATTTCCCGTTAGTGGATTACACATTGATGTACGAACGTATGCGAGACGTTTACGAGCGTGCAAGAACCAAATCCGTCTTGGCATGGTATTATGTTCATATCCGTTTTATTAAATCACTGCGTTATATTTTCGCAATTTTATCTTATCACGAAAAATGTTTTTTGAACTACTATACAATAATATTATACAGTCCAAATAAAGATCCAATTATTAAAAATGTTCTCACTATATAATATTAAAAAGGTTTAACATACAGAGTGTACACAGAATAGCTCGAATTTTTTAATTCGTTTTCTGAATACCGTTTTATTTTTTTGTACAAATTTTAATGGGCGGACTTAAGTTTCGTCAAAAATCTATAATTTTTTGTATTTGAAAAAAAATTCGAATTTCTTAATTTTTCGTGAAGACATTACAATATTAGTAAATAAGTATCTACAGGTATACACTACTATAAAATAATATCGTTATGTATTTTTTTTTTCGTTTTAATATAATACGTATGCAAATTATTATGTACCTATATGGGAAAAAAAGGAGAAAAAAAAATATCTCTACGTAGTTAAATATCGAAAAAGTCATTAACCTCGCGTTATGGATTCGGATGATTGTAATAATTTATTTTTTTTTGGGGGGTGGGAGGAAAGAAAAAAATTAATTTCGCGACCAACGCGGAAAGAGTTGTTATACGAAATTATTATTTTAATTAAAATTATCGTTCGCGGGACCGCGTGCGGTGCGCGTAACGAAAACGCGTATATTTTTATAATATCAGTCGATATTTTAACGAGATTTTTTTTTTCTCGTTATTTTAATTAATTATTATTTTTATTTAATTTAATTTAATTTTTATTTTTAATTTGTTACATGACACGTTCGGCAGGCATCGTGTGGTTCCGGTGGAGAGGTTGGGATTACACGCTGAAGAAAGCGCAAATGCTCATCAAACCAAAGGCGACCGTTATCCCGCCGTTGCCCGTCGTCAACGCCGTGTGATGAACCGCACCAAGTGGTTTTTGTTATATTTACGTATTGTTATATCCGTAATAATAATTATTTTATGTTTTCGTAATAATAATTAGATAATACGTATTCGATGCGTGGCGCCAGTCGAAAATAATAATAACAACAATTATAAAATAAAATAAATAATAATAAATATTAGTGAAAAAAAAGACAAAAAAAAAAAACCGTTCTGATAACGAAAAATAAAAAAAATTATAGTAATGAGTTCACTAAATTATAACGTTATTATTATTTTCGATTCGCGTATTATATATTATATATATATTTATGTTATTATTATTATTATTATTATTATTATTATTATTATTATTATTATCAGTTAGCGGTATAAAAATGTAAACGTTAGATTTAAACGCGTATAAAAAATGTTTTATTATTATTTTAATATTTTTATTTTGTGTGTGTGTCATGCCCTCCTCTCGTCGAAATCTGTACAGCAGCGGACAGGAGGATTCGAATTTTGTAAAAATGTATTTATTTTGTAAATATATATATTATTTAAATATTAAAATAACGAATATAATATAATAATAATTGTATAATTATATTAATAATCAAATAATATAACACGTGCCTTATATTATATTATATCATACGATAATTACGAGCATTATATTATAATAATATACAAATTATTAGTTTTAGATAAACCGTATTACGCGTTTAATATTGTTTTTTTTAGTTAATTTTTCAAGTTGTTAATAATATTATTTTAAATATTCTATATATATATATGATTTCTATATTATGTATAATCATTTTATATAATATCAAAATATTCATCTTTTTTTCTTCTTTTAACGAAAACATCACTTATTAATATTATATATTATAATGTTTAATTTACGTTCCTCTACATTTATCCCCCTCTGTCCATTCACTCCGTTTGTATAATAATCGTCTAAAAATAAAATATTATTATTATTGTAATTTACGTGTTTTTTAGTTTTAATCATTTTCTTCCTCTTCTTCTTCTAGCACATACCTCGAAAACGTCAAGTATCGGATGACATAAAATTAACATCGAAAAGCAAGAGAAGGAATAATACAGGTGTAAAGAGGAATTCTGATTAACATTTTAATGCAATCATTACATTCGTGAACCGAATTTGAGCGATTTTCATCAGAAAATATATGTAATATGTATTAACATTTTTATTAGTTTCTACGTTCAATATAAATAATTTATCATAAAACTCCTAAATGAGTCACCTAAATACACAAATTTAACAGCATACTTCGCTCAGAAACGTTTTTCGAATGTAATGATTTATCATTGCATTCAAATGCTAATCAAATTCAACGCTATCCACTTTACACCTGTACCACTTCTACACCATGATTCCTTACCTTGCATTTTATACTTATAAAAAAAAAAAAAATCGTAAATGTAATATTTCATAATTAATTGGAACTGAATTAAGTAAAATGAATTTAAGCTTGAATAAAATTTTTGTCAATTTTATTTAACATTATTGTAAAACATATTTTATTGAAATATAAATAAGAAGAATCCATATAAATACTTTAAATATCGATTTTACTCAAATTTTAACTTTAAACATCTATAAAAAAAGTTGATAATTGATATTTTTCTAATATTCGGGAAATACTCGTACATCCAATAGATATATGCTTCAATAAAATTTTTATCTTATTTATTATTATTATAAAAGTATTGAGAAATAAGAAGAATACTTATACAAATATAGGTATTCTAAAATTTTAGATTACACCAAAATTTTTAATTTTAACAGTTATAAAAAGAAATTGAGGCTAGAGATATTTGTACTATTTTGGTATCATGTTAAGTAATATGTAAGTAAACTTCAGTGAAATTATCAGAATTTAACACCCAATTTGCCATTTTTATCAAACATTATATAGGTACATAAAATCGAGAATTTTAGGAAATATTCAAAGTTCTATGTTTTTTAGAATAATTAACGTAACGGTTCCAAAATTTTACCTCATACTTATCCCATATATATATATATATATATATATATATATATTTCATAGTATCTGTCTGAACATCCGATAAAATTTTCAATTCTTCAAGTATAAAATAGCCTGAATTATTGTGAAATATTTGAATCGAATTCGTCGAAGTTTTAGTTTTCGTGAAAAATGACGTTTTTTCATCATTCATTGGTCGTTTTTCTTATCACATAAAGTCAATTTTAAGAAATTAAATGAATGACCTAAATAAAGTACCAACTACATCGACTTTCCAACCGTAAATATGTGAAATTTGTGAAAATTGGAGCATTATTTCGGGTAAAAATGTGTCTTCACACATAAAAAGAAAAAAAAAAGATGAGCTGATACTCCTGCCGCACAGGATACAGGTGTGCGAACCATAGCGTTTAATTTTATTTATAATTTGAATGCAATGATAAACCATTGCATTCGAAAAAACGATTCTGAGCGAAGTTCAGTCAGATTATAATTTTCGTTTGAACTAAAAATATCAACTTAAAACAGCTATAAAAAAAAATTTAGATTAGGGATTTTTCTAATATTTTAGTATGATGTTAATTAATATGTAAGTATACTTCAATAAAATTTTCAGACCTTAATACCAAAAATTGACAATTTTATCAAACATTATATACGTAAAAACGAGAATTTTACGAAATATTCAATGTTCAATATTTTGTAGAAAAATTTAAAAAACGGTTCCAAAATTTTACCACATATATATAATAGCTATGTGAACCTTCAAAAAAAATTTCAGGTCTCTATCTAAAAAATTGCCTGAGTTATCGTGAAATGTAGAAATTGAATTCGTCAAAATTTCATTTTTCGTGAAAAATGCCGTTTTTTCGTCATTTTTTCGAAGTTTTTTCTACTGCTTATAGTAAATTTTGAGAAATTCGAAAAATGACCTAAATAAAGTACCATCTACATCCACTTTTACATCTGAAACTCGCTATTCGTGAAAATCGAAGCGTTATTTCGGGTAGTAAAAGTGTTTTCAGAATATTTATTTATATGTATGGATTCTAAGATTTTCGTTTTCCTAAAAATATCAACTTAAAACGGTTATAAAAAAAAATTTTGACAATGGATTTTTATAATATTTTAGTATGATGTTAAGTAATATGTAAGTATACTTGAGTAAAATTTTCAGACCAAAATACCCAAAATTGCCAATTTTATCAAACATTATATACGTAAAAACGTGAATTTTACGAAATATTCAAAGTCTAATATTTTGTAGAAAAATTTAAAAAACGGTTCCAAAATTTTACCACATATATATAATAGCTATGTGAACCTTCAAAAAAAATTTCAGGTCTCTATCTAAAAAATTGCCTGAGTTATCGTGAAATGTAGAAATTGAATTCGTCAAAATTTCATTTTTCGTGAAAAATGCCGTTTTTTCGTCATTTTTTCGAAGTTTTTTCTACCGCTTATAGTAAATTTTGAGAAATTCGAAAAATGACCTAAATAAAGTACCAACTAGATCCACTTTGCTACCGGAAACATACCCTATTCGTGATATTCGGAGCATTATTTCGGGTAGTAAAAATGTCTTCAGAATAAAAAAAA
>JAIUCT010000001.1:37184087-37198324 GCA_021307375.1 Tetraneura akinire | reverse complement strand
ATTCTTCGCTTCGCTCAGAATCTAAAAGATAAACATCCATTGTAAGACCAATGCATTTTTCGCTTCGCTCAAAATCTAAAACAGATTGCGGGAAACGCACATTTAAATGGTATTGGTATAAGTGTACACAAGTGTTTCTCAATAGGTCTAAAATAATAAATATACAATATATCAGAAACTATAGAGAAAAATAATTTGTCTTTCGGAGCACTGAGAATTTGCTATAAACGAACAAAAAAGAAAAAAGAATAAAAAAAAAAAATGGTTTTCAAACCGTCATTAAGTTAATACGGATTTCTTAAACGGATTCAAATTTAAAGCCCGTTTAAATATTTTAAGCTAAAAGATTTATTAAAAAATTAAACGGACGAAAAAATCTAATTTTCGTCGAATGTTATTCTATTAGTAATTACTTACTATAATAATATATATAATACAGTATATACAGAGTACCTAAACGTCACACGCGATTTTTACATTTTATATATTACGCTTTCTACGTATAAAAAAAAAAAAATCAAAATGACCGATAAAAATCCGACCTGAGGTGTTCATCGGAAACGAATGTTCACATGAATGGGAATATATTGTTATGGGCGGTCAATTACCTAAATAATAAATATTGTTCTGATATTTATATATACGAGTATATATATTACAATATGTTATACCTAGGTAGGTACGTCATATTATCGAGGACGACATAATAATAATAATAATAATAATAATTATAATTATAATTTATTTTATTATTATTTAATAATTGTATACGTAACATAAAAATATTATAATATATCGACCTCGATATAATAAATATTATTTATAATATGCAACGATAAAATGATAAATGTGAAATGTCAATAATGTATAAGCAGTGGCGGATTTAACGGGAAAAAAATGGACATTTGCCGCCTGGGCCCTTGTATAAAAGGGCCCCGGGCTAAAAGTTAAAAAAAAAATATTTTCTAATATTATTTATTTTAAACAAAAACCAAATATAATATCACTACGTAAATTCTTGTTATAAATTTATAAGTACTAGAGAAAAATTATTATAGAAGAATCGAATTATTGTGCAATAATAATCATTAGGTATATTATTATTTACAAAAATTAATGATCCACATAATATTTCTGTATGGATGAAAGTAATTTATAATTACTGCGGGTGCCGAATGTGGTGTATATATAATAATGATAAACATTCAGTTGTTTATTGCTTATTGGAATAGACATCATTTGTCTGAAAAGTGTGAAACAGTGAAGTATTAAATAATAAAATATAAATTAATATTAAAAAAAAAAAAAACGATTCTGAGCGAAGTTCGGTCAGACCAATGTAGGTATTGATTAATACCTACGTATATTGCCGTTTTTTCGTCATTTTTTCTAACGCATAATGGTCAATTTTGAGAAATTCGAAAAATGACCTAAATATTCTAGTTTTTATATATATAATGAATAATTATTGATAAAATTGGAAATTTTGGGCATTAAGGTCTGAAAATTTTACTGAAGTATAAAAACAAACAAAATATAAATAAAAAAAATAAATAAATAAAATATCAATTTTAAACAGCTACTTATAAGAAAAAATTGAGACTAAAAAGTTTACCACATATATATATATATATATATATATAGTATCTAGCTATGAGAACGCCCAAAAAAATTTTCTAGTCTCCTTAAAAATTGCCCGAGTTATCGTGAAATATTGAAATCGAATTTATCGAAATTTCAGTTTTCGTGAAAAATGCCGTTTTTTCGTCATTTTTTCGTCGTTTTTTCTACCGCGTAGGGTAAATTTTGAAAAATTCGAAAAATGACCTAAATAAAGTACCAAGAACATCCACTTTTCTACCGGAAACATATGCTATTCGGACTATTATTTCGGGTAGTAAAAGTGTCTTCAGACATAAAAACAAAAAAAATAAAAATATCAATTTTAAACAGCTATAAAAAAAATTGAGACTATGGATTTTTCTAATATTTTGAATTAATGTTACGTAATGTAATAAATAAATATACTTCAGTAAAATTTTCAGACTTTAATGCCAAAAATTGCCAATTTTATTACATTATATACAAAAAAACGAGAATTTTACAAAATATTCAAAGTCCTATATTTTGTGGAAAAATTAACCAAACGGTTCAAAAATTTTACCACATATATATATAGTGCATATGTGAATAAGCAATAAAATTTTAAAGTCTCTAACTTAAAAATTGCCCGAGTTATCGTGAAATATTGAAATCGAATTCGTCAAAATTATTACGTTTTTCAAGCCACAATTTCATAGCAAGACGCAAGAGTCTCAAGTGTTCGTTCTCGTAGCAAATAAATTAAATTGATTTAGGTTTATAATAATCTATTAAAAATTAATAATTTTCTGGGCCCTTTGAAATTTTGCCGCGTGGGCCTTTTTCCTTAAATCCGCCACTGTGTATAAGTATAATATTTAAAAATATTTCTAATATATATATAATTATCTACTTATTATATAATATTACAAACAGTGTTGTATAAAGATAAATATGAATTTATCTAGATAAAGATAAAAGATATAAGACAATAAAATTATCTAGATAAAGATAAATAATAAATTAAAATTTATCTAGATAAAAAAATAGATAAATTTTTATACTATTATAAAATGTCATAAAATTACTAATGTATCAGTAATGATAATCATCATTAGGATTAAAAAAAAATACTTTGAAATTTATGATGAAACTTCACCTTTACATGGAACTAATTGAATTGAATTGAAATAAAAAATTTAACTGAGTAACTTGAATTTTTGTAAGTATTTATATTTAATTTATTTTATCTAGATAAATTTATCTAGATGACTTACATATTTATCTAAGATAATGACTCAGATAAGTCATTTTGAATTCATCTGTATAAGATAAAAGATAAAAGAAAATTATCTAGATAATTTATCTAGATAAATCTATCTAGATAATATACAACACTGATTACAAATTACTCCACGTTTTAATTATTAAATATATTTTTTAGAAATAGTCAACAAGTGGACAACGCAAGAAAGATAACGTAACAATCTATTTTTTTCTTTTTTTTTTTTTTAAATCAAAATTGAAATTTCATTGACAAAATATTATATCAGAAATTAAGAGTTTTGTATAATACAATTATAGTACAAATGAGCAAAAATATCAAATATAATAAATTGTAATTTCTCGGATAAATGACTAAATTAATCGAAATTCGATCAAAAATTAATTTTTTTTTCATTTTTACAATATGAATTTTATGTTATAACATTTTCATAAAAATCAATATATTATATAGGTACATATTATAATCGGCTATCATCTCGAAATATTTTTTCAAAATATGAAAATTAAAAGTTCATTTTTCATATTATATTTGATCTCTCAAACTTAAAATATTATTATTTTTATTAAATACACGATATTATAATATAATGCGATTTCGGTTTATTAAATACATATAATATTTAAATATAATATATAGGAAAAATCAAAATTCAAAAATATTCGTGATAATAATAATGTTCGTTCTTTCGCCGGTCGAAAATTTTCAAATCGAAATATTCCTCGGTATAGGGAAACATAATAATATTTTATCTGATTAAAGAAAAATAATAATAATTATTACAATGAAATTCGTATAAAAATACTCGTATTTTATATTTTAAAAATTTATATATTATATAAAATGGAAAACGAAAATCGCAAAACCGACGGCGGCGAATGATAAGAAAAATAAAAAAATGAAATTAATCTCGCGTATTTATACATTATTTTTCTCTCCCGGGTACGCGTATAATATACAGTTTCGCGTTAATTTAATAACCGCGTGGTTGTACGAATATAAATTATTTTGCGCGGTGGTCAACCAAACGGGGTCATTAAATTATTATATCGTTATAATAATATACCTAGGTCGTACTGATTTATAATAATAAAAATATAAATTATTATTACTCGAAGGCGGTCGCGATCCGTCGTATACGCATAATATAATACATATTATAATAGTTACCCAGGTACGTATAATACTCGTATCGCGGTTATTACCAGTTACCGCCGGAGCGGTATATAATAATGGAAACTAGATCGAAATCATTATGAAACTATATAATATTATACACGCACGCATCGTAATAAGAGTATAATAATAACATATATTCGCACGGACGACGTATAATGTATATATCTATATCGTTATAAAATTATATTATACGTGTTTTTTTTTTAATAATACGTTTATCAAAACCAATATTGAAATAATTCCGACAAAGTATATGTTGTTATTATATAACGTTGCGAAAAAAACACAATTCCGAGCAAACCGTGTATAATTATTATATTATTATTGGATATAAAACAGCGCGAAAAAGCGAGATTTTCATTATTTTTCGTGTGTCTATTTAACAATTGAACACACGTAAAATATACGAGTACGATCGGAACGAATATTATTACAAAATTTTAAACGACAAAAATTTAAATCTCGCGTAAATTTTCCAATGAAAATTATTAGCCCAATATATATTCAAATATGCGCGGGAAATAATACGTATAGGTATTCACATATCGAGAAAAAATTAAATGTCGGACGAAAATGATAAAAACCAAAGTAATATTTTTAAATATTATACTCTACGCGACAAATGAGAATGATACATACCGTATACGATTTATTTAAAAATTATATGCTATATGTATATTGTATTTTGATTAAGATTAGAACTCTGCAACGAATAAATCAACGCGTTTCTTGAAAAAAAAAAAAAATATATTCTAAGTAAAGTTCAGTCAGATGTAGTATCATATAAATTATATAGTGATTGAATTTTGAAGTATTTAATAAAATGTAATTTTACTTAAATAAAAAAAAATCAAAGTAACTGCAGTTTCAAAACGTTTCCACAACACAATAATATAGTAATATACTGAATACACGACGCACGTATAAAAATATAATATCACTAAATAATAGTCTCTAAGATTTATCATTCATTATGTTATTATCAAAATATTATCTCTAAATAAAATTACTTGATTTTTGCAAATGTATTTTTTATAGTTATCAAAACTTAGAAAAAATGTTGAAAATTCAAAAAATTACCTCAATAAAGTACCTATCACCTAGATTTATATATAATTATCTACGGAAAACGTTTCCTATATCCGTTATAATTTAATATACAAATATATAATATACCACCTTGCAAAAAATCGTTTTCTCGCAATTTTTTTTTTAAAAAAAAAAAACGAAATTTACACATTATAATTGTAAAATTAAACTGTACTCGTCGATGTTAAAAATATTTTACGCTCAAATGAAAGAAAAGTGGTATAAAACACGTTTAAAATGTTCATCTTGGTGCAAACAAATTTTTAACTGTTATTTTATTTCTTACAGCTAATACAAAAATACTCGTGTAGAAATCGTATTTTTTCTATATTTCAACTTTATAAACAGATATGATTTCGGTTTACGAAATATTTTGGAACTAAGCAATGTATATTTAAACTTTAAATAATTGTATTTTATAATTTTTTAATTTTATCTATTGACAAGTGCTTTAAGAAATAAAGCATAATTTTTATATTCATATTGTATTTGTATATATTTATTCTTTATTTATATTATAATAATTATAGGCACAATTTTTTATTTTGTCCTGGGCCACATGTTTGGTTAGTCAAGCTCTGTACCTGTGTGAACATTCAATAAAAAGTCTCGAAGTAAAATATTGAAATCGATTTCTACGAAATTTCGGTTTTATAATTTGTTTATCTTATTTTCGTCATTTTTTGGTAGTTTATCATATCGTACAGGCTCGATTTTAAGAAATTCAAAAAATGAACTTAATAAAGTACTAAAAATATATCGGAAAAATACGCTATACGTGAAAATTAGACCATTATTTCTGGTAGAAAAAGTATCTACAGTTATAAAAAAAAAAACACACACATCAATGTAAAACCAATAAGAATCTAATAAAAAATTTTTTAAATATTTATTATATAATTTACGACTTATCGATAATTTCAATAATTCAAAACGAAAACTATACAAGCGAAGCAACTACATTATAATAATATCGTATTATAAATTATAATTATTATTAATTATTACCTATATATTACTCGTATGTATACTTTCTTTCGGCCGAGAAAATTAATTTGCAAGATCGAATTGGCTATTATAGGTATTATTATTATTATTATTATTATTATTATTAATCATTATAATAATAATAATAATAATAATAATATATTAATATATGCTATATAAATGGAACGCGTGTTATTAAAAAATAATAATATTATTATTACGATAATCCAATTATTTTTTAATTTAATTTTTATTTCTACAAATTATAATATTTATATAATAATATTATATACCTAGGTATAGGTACGCCAAAGATATTATATGTCTTATATAGATTTATACGTACGACGTAACCATAATATTATTTCGATTCTGATAGTAATTATTATTATCAGACGGTATTTTTTAATATTTAGAAAATTGAGTCCACATTGTAACAATATCGTAAAACGTTAATTATTATTACGTGGAAACGTATTCGGGATTTCGCGAATCGAAATTAACCGCAAAACTAACCTAACCTAAAAACCAGTATCGGTTTGTTTATTTTTTATTTTTCTAATAATAATAATAATAACGTACCTATAATTATTATAATAATACGATACGTTTGATTAATTCGCGTGTATATTATAAATTATAATATTAACCGTTCGAACGTATTGGCGCCACGTTCTCGCGCGTTCGGTGGCGAAACGATTAAAATATCATATTATATGTCAAAATTAGCCCCACGGGCCGAAACGTATATAATATACGATTTGAAATACAAAAACTCCATCGTGTGTTATAAGTTATAACGTTTCAAAGACGTCATTTTTAAACGATATTTCCGAGTAACACCTCGTAACAATTTTATATTTGATTACCAATTATACATATACAACATACCGCGGTATAATAATATTATTATTATTATGTGCCGGACACGTGAAATCCTGTATGCATGCGTAATAATATTGTAAATTCCGAAATTCGCCTTAAACCCGATTTCAGCAATAAAATATGTATTCACTTTTCTGTTTATATAATAATAAAATGTACTCTTCTTAATATAGTATAATATGTCAATCATTTTTACAATACTGATAAATAAAAAAGTCAATTTTTGTTTAAATATTTCGAAAATTTTATTGAAATTTATGTACGTACAATATACATATAATTCCAAATAATTGTGTTTTGTGTATATTACAATTACGAATTTATTTTATAGCTATTTAAAGGATAAAAAGAAGAGCGGATACTATACTGTGGATTGGAAGCAGGTGTAAAGAGTATAATGTTGAATTTTTATTAAAATTTGAATGCATATTGACAAATCATTCAATTTTTCAATCGAAAAATGATTCTGAGAGAAGTAATGTGTCAGATTAGGCTATTTAGTTGACTCATTTAGGGGGTTTATGTTTATGGTCATTTTTATTATATTGAAAGTAGAAACTGATAAATATAAACATTTTAATGAATACAAAATATAATATTATCTATTGAACTTCGCTCAAAATCGTTTTCGGATGTAATGATATTTCATTGCATTCATCTTTTAATTAGAATTCAACACTTTCTTCTTTTGACCTGTATCTCATCTACAATAGTATTAGCTATACTTTTTTAAGTTTTGTATTATATAACATTACATCCAATGAAATATCAACGAAATAATCTATGTTTTTTTTTTTTTTTTTTTTTTTTTATCATTATGGTCTTAATAATATCTTTATTTGATAAGTAATAAACCTATGATGGACATTGATGTTTACTGCCCAATGACTATAATATTGATAATTAGGTCTCGGAAGTTGATGACTTAAAAAACATCAAAAAAATGACATAAAAAAGTAAATATGACATAAAAATAACATAAAAATGACAAACAATTTCCTTAAAAAATGACCTAAAAAATTACAATTATTTGTTTTAAATTTATATAAATACATTTTTTTTAAATTTTTTACTCTATTTTACTATAAAGTTCGATATAAATTTATCAAAGCTCATACAAATTGCTCAAAATATGACATAATGATGACAAATAATGTCTATAATATAAAATCGGTCTAATCTATAGTCTAATATCTAATTATAATCTTAGTCCGTGGTAATTTCCAAGTTTTTAGTCATCGTAATGGTCGACAAGAAACGATAAGAAGTAAACTAGTGTAAAATCACTAATAATGACTAAAAACGTGGGAAAATGACCTAAAAATGTGGGAAAATGACTTAAAAAGTAATGTATCACCAAAAAAATGCAAAATAATAATTAGTTGTTCAAATTCAGATGCTAATGGAACACATTTGTGGTCAGGAAAACATCGTCTAAAAAGTTAAAACAAAAAAAAAAAAAAAAAAAATGTAAAATGCATCAACTTCCGAGTCCTACTGATAATACATTTTTAAATTTTATTATTAATAAAATTTATCTCTAAAAAAATGTATATATAAAAATAATTTATCATCATTCGTACACTAAAAAATTCTGCGGTTGCTAAAGTAATAAATGTCAACAAGAAAATATATTTTTACATTTTGTATGTAAAAAAAAACTTTATATTTAAATTGTACTTTAACATAGTTATGTTTTGTTATATACAGGGTGATCAGAATTTCATATTACAGCAATTTTCTCTGTAAATATTCGAAATAGAAAAAATTTTATAATAAGAAAACTATTAACTATTTAGTTTTATACAATATAAAATTATTTGTATGTTAAAAAATTGTAATTGCCCTTAAGGGGGGATTTCAGGGATCAACTTTTGAAAATAAAATGGTAACCCTTATTTTTTATACATTCATTATATAATATTATTTTTGAAAGAAATTTTGGTGGTAAAATTTTTTTTTAATATTTAATCTTCTTATTTATAGTTTAAGTATTGACTTGTGGATAATATATTTATTTATTTAAATACTCTTAATATGAGAATGATTTGAAGTTTTTTTATAATATAGTAATTTTATATGCCTAGTATTATAATAGGTAGCGTGGAATATTTTGCTGGACTCTCATGCTAGAACATAGGCAATAAAAATGCAAGCGCGCACATTACAGTTGGTGTCGCGCCGTGATGTCTGTAAGATTGAACCATAATTAATAACTATTATAACCTATTATGCAATTTAAAAACTTCAAATCACTCTCATATTAATAAGAGTATTATAATGATTAAACAAATTTTGCCACCAAAATTTAATTCAAAATTAATATTATATAATGAATACATAAAAAATAAGGGTTAGGTACCATTTGATTTCCAAAAGTTGATCCCTGAAACCCCCCTTAAGGGCATTTACAATTTTTTAACATACAAATAATTTTATATTATATAAAACTAAATAGTTTTTTTATTATAAAATTTTCTCTATTTCGAATATTTACAGAGAAAATTGCTGTAACATGAAATTCTGATCACCCTGTACTTAATGAATGATTCAAACGTCATGTAAAACTAATTTCCTTATTGATTTTTTACTTTTCACTAGACTCTTCTAGTCTATTTTCTATTTTTCTATATTTACTAAGTGTTTTGTAAATAATTTTTATTTTTCTGTTATATTATAATTTATATATTATCACATTTCATTAGTATTATTTTTGTGTAAATTAATTTTCACTTCAATATTCTGTAGTTCTTACAATAATTTATTGTAAATAATTTTTGTTTTTTTCCTTGTTTCTATATTGTAGCTAATCTGATAATTATGTGCGCACAAATTCATTATTCATTATTGAATATTAAATCATTATTGCTGTCGCTCTGTATAATTGTTGTTGAGTACTTGAATTCCATTGGTCATTGGTCACCTGTTTTTTGTTTAAAATATTATATTAAAATTATTCGTTTAATTAATTATTTGTAATTTCCTTTCGATAAACCGTGAATATACCGTGATAAACCGTGATAAACCGTTATATTACTTATAAAATTATTTATTACCTACTACTATTTATTTATTTATTTTTTTTATATTTCTCCAATTATTATTTATGTGCTAGCATATTATTTATGAGCACATTACTTTATTTTAATCAGTACTTGTTTGTTTTTCACTTTTCATTTGATGGTAATTAACTTAACCTATGATAATGAAGGTTGAAGTTAATATCATATACTGGTCGGGCAACATTTTACTTTCAACGTTTTTCAAACTTAACACGTATAATTATTTATTGATGCAACAGGAAAAAACGTATATAATATTGAAGTCAAACAATTGATTAACGTTTAAATAAATTATTAATTATGTAGATGATTCGGATTAATGATTATTCTTATTCTCAAGTTTTTATCGATTTTTTTTTAAATTTGAAAAATAATTTCCACGACATTCTATCATCTTCGACATCATTCTATTCGAAAATTACGGATAAAATATGATAAATAAAAAATTTATTTGATTAATTTTGTATCAAAATGAATTTAAATGGATAATCTTCATTCTTCAGTGTTTTTTTTTCTGTTTAACCACACAAGCATTAAATATTAAACATTATACATTGTATTTAACAAAATATTATGGAAACATTGTGGGAACGTTGTGGAAACATTGTGGGAACGTTGTGGAAACGTTGTGGGAACGTTGTATTTTGCAGACGAATAGAATTGTGTACCAGGAATTCATGCGATCACGGGCCGATCACGAACGTTTGCGGACTCGTAACTTTTCAAAAATATTATCGTAATAACGTTAAGGTTATAAGTTCCTAGTACCGCGTATCTCCGATTTTACATTGCGTACGACTGCATTGATTTGTTTTTCAAAATTGTTTTTTAAAATTATATTAATTTAATATAATATGTAATATTATCAACGATAAAAATCATTTAAATATTTCAATTTGGATTTTTGAATGTTATTTTTTTTCAGTTATAGTTTTTGATTAGAAGTCAATTTCAATAAACATTTATTTTAAAAATTTTTACCAAAAGCTTACAAATCTTCAAATTTTTCTACTTTTTTTTAAAACCAAATTCAAATAAAATATATATTAAGTGAAAGTATCCGAATAGGTATCGAATTCGTATTTTAAACCCTTTTATTAAATAATTAATAAATTTTTTTAAATATTTTCCGAATATATTTTGAAATTCAAATATTTTAATCTCGTTCCGTTGATTATATTTTTATGTTTCGTGTTCTTCGAAAACATAATATTTATTTTAATAATAGTGTTTAGAATATTTTATTGTTTTTTACTACGAGATTTTCGTGGAGTATCAATGAAAATTAAAAACGCCTATTTAAAAATTGAATAATCATAATGAGAAAAATATTCATTTTTTTTCAGCTACAAATATTTTTAATATATTTTGATAAAATAATTAGATAAGGAATGAATCCAACTAAAGTCATTCAATGGAGGTCTAAAATTCTAGATTGTCCAAGAACCAGGAGGATTATTATTATTAGCCATATAATTATGTAATATAACTGCCGTTATGAGATGAAAAGGACTGAGGATGGAGGAATGAAAAGTGTTTTTTTGTTGGGAATGGGGGACGATTTTTTGTTTTTACGTTCGGCCTTCTGCAAGACGAATATTAATGTTTAGAAATTCGTTCGAATTACATTAAAATATATATTTTAAATTCTAGTTTATATCAAATTATAATAGTAATATTATTATTTTAACCGTCTCAGATGCTCATAAAGTCATAATATTATCGATTATAAATATTTTGCTCCTTGTATTTTGTGTTTTATATAATATGTAGATCATGTTTATAATTAAATTGCATAATCAAAACGCCGCGTGCGTGTATATTTTATATTTTAGCTAATAATTTTCAATGCAAATTAACTATGAAAACGTAAAATTTCACACCAAAATGAATTTATGGCTAAGCAAGTGGACATTTTCACGATCACATTTTAGATGACCAATAGCCCGATATTCTTATATTCGTTATTTGAACAAAAATGTTACAATTATTATTAATATATTTGGAAAAAACATCTCAAAGAATATTATTTCCGTGAAATAATAAAAACGAAAATTTAATCTTATCATTGGTCAGGTTAATAAATATTATTATCACGTCGAGAAGCGTCCATCTTCTTCTTCGGTCCGACGGATTGAAACGATTCTTTTCCCAGATGAAAAAACACAAAACAGTAATAAACTGCAAATTGTCGTCGATAAAATTTTTATATAACTCGTATAGATGGCGTATATATTATAATATTATATAAGCGTACTTTGGTGTGTAGTAAATTTGATGTACGCTGAAAAATATTCGTTGGGTTGCCTATTTCTTTATCGTGAGAAAATACGAATTTACATGGTAATTTATGTATTAATGCGTCAACGAAGTAAGAAATAAAAGAATTAATAAAATCTATTTGGTGCAAAAAAAAAAGTTATAGGTATATACTCGTATATACGTAAATATATAAATTATTCGAAAAATAAATTAAAAGTAATCAAATACTACTTTTTAATTATAAATTTGTAATCATTTAATTTTTTTTTTTGTTGTCATTTTAATTGCATACATCGAAACCTTGTCCGAATTTCGTTTTTTTTTTCTATTTACACATTTTTTTTTTCATTGAGAATTGTTATAAAAACATAATATCTGAATAATTAGAAACGTTTGAAACCTTTTTATCTACGAGTTTTGGGAGTACGGTCAATCCATACGAGTAAAAATCATGAAAATTTATAAGTATTTTTTCAAAAAAAATTTGTGTTCGTCTATACCACTCGACTCGTAATAAACCAATTAAAATAAAGATAACTCGTAGTCACAATTTACTCAGAACCCCAAAGAATTTTCTCATAAGCCTATATTGAAAAAAAATGAGCTGATACTCCTGCCGCACAGGATACAGGTGTGCGAATCATAGCGTTTAATTTTAATTCGAATTTGAATGCAATGATAAACCATTGCATTCGTAAAAACGATTCTGAGCGAAGTTCAGTCAGATTATAATTTTCGTTTGAACTAAAAATATCAACTTAAAACAGCTATAAAAGAAAATTGAGATTAGGGATTTTTCTAATATTTTAGTATGATGTTATGTAATATGTAAGTATACTTCAGTAAAATTTTCAGACCCTAATACCAAAAATTGCCAATTTTATCAAACATTATATACGTAAAAACGAGAATTTTACGAAATATTCAAAGTCCAATATTTTGTAGAAAAATTAATGTAACAGATCCAAAATTTTACTACATATATGTAATAGCTATGTGAACACCCAAAAAAATTTTCAAGTCTCTATCTTAAAAATTGCCCGAGTTATCGAGAAATATAGAAATTGAATTCGTCAAAATTTCATTTTTCGTGAAAAATGCCGTTTTTTCGTCATTTTTTCGAAGTTTTTTCTACCGCTTATAGTCAATTTTGAAAAATTCGAAAAATGACCTAAATAAAGTACTATCTACATCCACTTTTACATCTGAAACTCGCTATTCGTGAAAATCTAAGCATTATTTCGGGTAGTAAAAGTATTTTCAGAATATTTATTTATACGTATGGATTCTAAGATTTTCGTTTTACTAAAAATATCAACTTAAAACGGCTATAAAAAAAAATTTTGACAATGGATTTTTCTAATATTTTAGTATGATGTTAACTAATATGTAAGTATATTTCAGTAAAATTTTCAGACCTAAATACCCAAAATTGCCAATTTTATCAAACATTATATACGTAAAAACGAGAATTTTACGAAATATTCAAAGTCCAATATTTTGTAGAAAAATTAACATAACGGTTCCAAAATTATACCACATATATATAGTAGCTATGTGAACACCCAAAAAAATTTTCAAGTCTCTATCTTAAAAATTGCCCGAGTTATCGAGAAATATAGAAATCGAATTCGTCAAAATTTCATTTTTCGTGAAAAATGCCGTTTTTTCGTCATTTTTTTGAAGTTTTTTCTACCGCTTAGGGTCAATTTTGAGAAATTCGAAAAATGACCTAAATAAAGTACCAACTAGATCCACTTTGCTACCGGAAACATACCCTATTCGTGATAATCGGAGCATTATTTCGGGTAGTAAAAATGTTTACAGAATAAAAAAAAAAAAAAAAAAAAAAAAAAAACAAAAAAAAAATCACACATCATTGTAAAACCAATACATTCTTCGCTTCG
>JAIUCT010000001.1:37155425-37174881 GCA_021307375.1 Tetraneura akinire | reverse complement strand
AAGAAGAAGAAGAAGAAGAAGAAGAAGAAGAAGAAGAAGAAGAAGAAGAAGAAGATTGAAAATATGTATGATAATTTAAAACATAATGTTTTATTATAATATTGTGCGGCTGGGTTGCTCACAAAACCGTTTGTCAATGGATTGTATTAACGAATTGTAAACCAGAGATAACCTTAAACGGCACGTTAGACAAATTATTGAATATGAATGGCTTGTGTAACGACCAAATGCACGAGTAAATAATTAATACGTGTTGTATACGCAAGTCGTACACAATAATGATTGATATTATCAAAATGTACAAAACGTCAATATACGAACTGATATACGATTCGGGCGACTGATCAGCGGACAGGCGTGATGGACGATGTGACGGTGATGATTGTAGCATAAAGATCGCGCGCGTAACTTAACGCTTTGGAAACTTGAGTAGGTACACCGTACACACGGCAACGAGGAAAAACTGAAAACAAAGTTTGATATTGTTTTGTGTTCCGAGTGAAAAAAAAAAGGAATGAACGAGCTGCCTCAACGTTTACGACAAACCCTCACTGATGATTTACATATAACATAAGTATACAGTCCAGCGATTGGCCGAAATATTCAAAGTCCTATATATTTTGTAGAAAAATGAACGTAACGGTTCCAATATTTTATTATATATATATATATAGTATCTATGTTAACACTTCAGATAATTTTCAAATCTTTATCTTCAAAATAGCTTGAGTTATCGTAAAATATTAAGATCGAATTCGTCGAAATTTCAGTTTTCGTAAAAAATGTTTTTTCGTCATTTTTTGGTCGTTTTTTCTGTCGCATAGGGTGAATTTTGAGAAATTCGAAAATTGACCCCTAAATCAATTATCTCCTACATCCTTTTTTCAATATTGGAAACGTATAGTATTAGTGAAAGACACGCATCATTGTAAAACCAATACATTTTTCGCTTCGTTCAAAATCTAAAAGTATTATAATTTAAAATACAAAATTATTCGTTTCTTTTGAATTTTTAAGCGTGCGATATTATTATTATAACGCGTGTTTTATCAATATTATTATTTTTATGCGCACTAGTGTGAATACAAATATTACCAATTACCGCATATATAACATAATATTACAATATAATTATTACCGCAATGCGTGTCACACAAAAAATTATATAGGTATTATTAATTTATTATATTTTAGGATCGTTCCGAAAGAGGAACGCGATAAATTGGTATTAATATTATATTTCAACGTGTATTATTTTGTTTTAACCCGAGTCGACAACGCAATAATAATTATTATTAAGTAAAAAAAAAATAACAATTTTAACAATAACTACAATAGGATATATTATTACCTATAATTTCGCATGCCGTCTTTAGATTCTTTTCCACACGACGTGTTCATCGTCCGGGAAAGACAAATATTTTGGTGACCTTCGTCATATCATTATTATATTTTTTTTTTTTTTTTTTGTATTATTAATAATTAAATCTCATTTTGTGTTTTTCAAAACGAATAAAATAATACGTACCGCGTACAAATTTATAGAAATGTTATTTATTTTTAAACTGTCAAAATTTACAAAAATATTCGTTCCTTTGGGATGAATTTCCATCTGAATCGATAATTTGTCCAACGTAAAAATGCTTATTATATAATACGAGTATATAATGATTATCATAACGTATTTAAACGTTACGAATTTATTATATAATCAATCGATTGATGAATAACGATATTATAAATATTATATTATGACGAACGGGAAATTTTTTGGCCAAATTGATATTATTTTTTTTTACCTATATTTTTAATTTTTTTTTTTTTTTTTTTATTCGATATAAAAAAATATAACACTGCCAATTGATGTATGTGAATTGTAGCTTGCTCCGCGTTCGATCTGTAAATATTAATATGTATTTTATTACGTGCAGACCTACGTCGGATAATTTTTTTTCGCTCTGACGTATAGGCATAAAAAATTAATAATAATAAGAGGGAATAATAGAGGGAAATAATTTTCTCGTCTATATTACGTAAGTAAAATAATTTAATATATTTTATAAGAAAAAAAACGATATACAAACTTTTTGTTAGAGAATATTGTTTTATCGAAAAATTATTATACGCTTAAAATATTACTCGAAACCTGTAGGGATGGATTTTGAACATAAATTAGACCCTGAAAAATTAAATGTAAACGGCCTAGGATTGGCCCTTGTCATTTGTGTATAATAATTATTTATATAATTTTCTTCTATAGGCACATCTAAAGTTTCAAACAGCTATCTGTTTTCAATTTTATTGTCATATTTTAACAAATCAAAATTATCTAATAACAAGCAAAAACAAAATTCGCAGTAAATTATAAATATACAACAATGAAATCAGTAAAAAATACAAAATCAAATTTATTCATAATAATTTAACACTATAAATAATTCAAATAGTAGGTAAATAATTTAAGTAGGTATTAAAATACAAAATAATTAATACGAGTATATTAGAATTTAGTTCGATATCAATTAATTAACATAGTTAATCTAATTTAAAATGTATAAGAAATTGTAAAGGAAACTTAATTCGATTGTAACATTTTTATAAAATTATTTATTTTGTTGAGATTTAAACTCTTGTTATTTTCAGTTACACTTTTAAAAATTGCAACATTTTATTTCATTTTTTCGGCGATAATTATACGATATAAACTTTATGATATAATATAATGAAATATTGTTCATTGTACGGTGGCAATCTATCTTTTTTAAATATTATTTTGTCATTTTTGTATTAGTGTTGTGGAACAACTGTTTTACAGTCGTATTCACGACTGGGGAGAGTCATCCTTAATAATTAATAATATCATTTTATCAATTCAAATATATAGAATGATTGATTTACCTGAATTTTGGAAAGAACGTTCTGTAGGTACTATTTTCAGAAAAATGTTTTTTTTTTTATATATATTTCAGTTGGTTTTGTATACTTTGCACCAGTCGCTAACAAAAGTTTTATATTTTTATGGCGCATTTTTTCAGCATCATCTTTCTGTTTAAAATTTTCGCTCATATAGTTTAAAATTTAAAATTATAATATTATTTATACGAGTATTTCGGGCAAAAAACACTTCGTTTAAAATTCGACACTTGCTTGTTCGATTACATTACCCTAAATATAATGCCTAAATTAGTACATCACACATAGTGTGTAACGCAAAAGTCCAGTTTACACGATGACACTATACAGGCCTACAGCATGACACTAGTTCCATGGGAAATAATTATTTTTATTTATAGTTATTTTCTTACTTCATATAATCGTTTATATCATGTCAAATTATTGTAAAAATTTGAAAGGACAAAATCAAACCTCGGTCCATCGAGAAATTTCCTATTCCGTCCCTGATCGAAACGTTGTTGAACGATAATATATCATTTCGTTTAAAAATATACGTAATAGGTACCTACGAATAATATTCGAACAGTTAATTGGATATTTTTTCGCGTTACGATTTACGAAATATAAAAAAGAAACATGTTTCTATTTTATTCGTTCGTATATTTTTTTTTTTTTTTTTTACGCCATATACGTTTGAAGTTATTCAAGGTTAGGGTTAGACGCATCCAACCTAACCTAACCTAACCTTTCTAGAAGAATGTATTGGAAACGTAAAACGGTGACCGCGGACGGTCGCCTTCGTCTAAAAATTATTGCTCGTATAACAATTATAATATACGTACAATATTTTTATATACTATATTTTCGGTTATTTTTAAAACGCGCGTTTCACACTCGTTCGATCAAGCGTTTTAAAATTAATTATTCTATAGTTCTGTACTATTTTTTAAAATAAGTAATAATAATAAATCGCGATTGGAAATAATAATACGAATTTTAATGTTATTGCCGCGCGAAAACAGAATAATATTAGTAATATTACCACATATCACAATCCACATCACATTATAATAAACCTCATCCATAACACGTTATGGTGAAAATAAGAATAAAAATTGATATTTTTTATTTTTTACATAGAAATTTTGCCAAAATTTTGCCAAAATTTTGCAAAAATTATAATAAAATCCAGTTAAAAAAAAAAAAAAAAAAAAAAAAAAAAAACGAATTAACGAATGATGCAATTGAATAATATACTTTTAAAGCGAGGGGAAAATATTACAAAAAAAAAAGTTATACGATAAAATACGTTTATTTTTTAATGTTAACGTTAAAACTATAAAAAAAATCTGTCGTTTTAATCGTTATCGTCTGTTACGATTATTATACGTGTATTCGAAATTCGAACGAAATAACAATAATATGTTGTTTTGTTTTTAATTTTTTACAATGAAATTATACTCGTTTTTAAATTATACTTTGTATAATAAGTATATTATACAAAGTGGCGATATGGCGAGAGAAAGTCTTACGTTTGACTAACATCGTTTCAAATCTATTTTACGTTTCGTTGGATCGCCGTGTGCACGCACCTAAATACATAATATATTGACATATTGTATTCTTAACATGTGTGCCTTTAAGTAAATTTTTTTTTTACGAAATACAGCGCTTCTAAATAAATTATTACTATAATATATTATACTATACATAATACATATTATAATTAGGTACAAAATTTGAACTGAATTAAACGTGATATATTATATAAAATATGTTTGAAACAATAGTGTAGCGTGTAGGTACATTTTTATAAACAGTCCTGTTACGTACGAAAAAATAAAATAAAAATAAATACATGTACGTCGATAAACCTTAATAAGAGACACCGCAGACTACAGACTTTTATATCGGCCGATAGTTTGGTCGGGTTGGGCTACTATCGCGCACACTTGGCCAACTAAACAGTTGGGTTGGTTCGCCGACTGTTTAGTTTGAAGGCAATCGTGCAGCCCATCAAACTTTTTAATCGGCCGATTGTAGGTCGTTATAATGTGCGTTCTTCCATACAACTTTGTACTGATTAAGAACCCGACCAAACTATCGGCCGATATAAAGTCTGTAGTCTGCGGTGTCTCTAAAATAACACTTTGAGATCAAAGAATACATTTTCCAGACCTTTCTCGGTTTCAAAGACTGACGAGTCAAAACGAGTAGCGCAAAAAATAATAAATATTAGTGGTAGAATTTAATGGGGGTTGCAAAAACTCTTATAATTCACATGGTACATGTGGGATTTCCTTAAAATATCTAACAAATGTATTATCAATATAAAGAAAATATAAAAATACTAATGTAGTATAATCATATTAAAAATGCCATATATATACTCATATATGATAATATATTGTCTGAGCACAACCAATCATCAAATCAATAAATCATCTATACCCAAATACAATATTTAATAAATCTAATTTAGGCAGAAATAATAATAAACAATTTTATAATAACGCTTTATTTTATAAAAACACGCTATGGAAATTTGAAATGTATTTATTATATAGGTGCATTTTGTATTTGTATAATGATCAAAATATATAATTTATGAGTTTACTATATATAGCATAATATGCTATATAGTACACATTATAGGATTTATTTAAATATTTTTGTTTGTGGGGGCAAAATGATACTTCTGGCCCTCAAAAGAATTCACCCTCATCCCTACCCCCAAATGCTGCCACTTACCGTTAATAAATATATTTAATAGTAATAATATAAGATAATAATAATAATAATAATAATAATAATAATAATAATAATAATAATCTATGCAGGCAACACTTTTTTCATAGTAACCCATAATATACTTTAATGTAAGTATATAATATTATTTAAGGAAAATATCAATTAAAATGTTATTTTTCAAAGACTTAATTATGTTAATTATTATACAAGGTATAATTTACATTTTATCGTTTTCAAAGAAAATAATATATTATTATATTCCGATACACATAAGACAACCGTGCAGTCAATTAATATTCGTTTAGGCATAATTTGTATAATTAAAAAATAAATAAACGACTTGCCTTCTATATTATATCGAAATATAAAATAATTAATCGCTTATCGCATATTACGTGTCTAATGTTAATATTAAGTATTTATTACAATTAATTGATTATTATATAAATATAAACTATACAATATACATACAAAATACTTCGCTTAAAATTATATATTTTATATGCACACAACGTCACGACCTAATTATTATTAGTATATTCGTAGATCGTAGACCTTGTACTTTAAATTTTAAAAATTCTGATTCCCAAACAAGGCCGCGCGTAAGACCAATAAATGCGAATAAATGGCGAAAAACGATTGATTTTTTTTTTATCAAATGAAACACGTAATATAATTATAATAATTAGGAGTATGTATTATTATTATTTATATTATATACACGCTTATTCACACGTTACAATCGCCAATCACAATTTATGAACTAAATGATCTTATATTTATCTAAAAGAAAATATCATAAAACCATCATTCCGTTTTACTCCAATATGTCTTCATATACGTCATAAACATTTAAGATAATAATAAAGTATAGAAGTATAGAAAACATATATTTAAAAAACAAAATTTTTATCTTAATACCTTTGGGTTAAATTGAATTTGTTAATATACAGAGTGTATTCAAGATTTAATTTACTCGTATTTATAAATTGTACCTATATATCATTATTCTAATTTAACTTAATATTTTTCCTCAGTGAGAGTACCTAATATATTATTATATATTCTGTAACGAACTAAAAATATTTTTATTGATTTTATAATCGTAATAATAAATATAAGAACGTATTGTTTTAACTTTAATATTTAAAGAAAAATAATAAATATATTTTGTTTATTTTTAACTACGAGTATATACAATGTCATAAACAGACATTTCAAAATATTCTCTCGATTTATAATGCTTTTAAAAACAATTTGAAACTTTTGATACGGATGAGAGTAAGTTTTTAATTAATTCGTTATAATCAATTTCATGCTGACTGACTACAATAGAAGTTTGTCCGAATGTATTGATTGTTACTGCAGCTGAAGAATCGTTATCATTTCTAAATTATATTTATAATGACCGCATTAATAATATAGTGATGCCGAGTGATTTGAATATTTTTCATTACCTATATGTACCTATATCGACCTGAACTTGGTTCGGAATCGTTTTTACGAATGCAGTGATTGATCATTGATGCTTTTATTTATTGGATTATTGGATATGTTACGGGCAAATCCCGAAACTCGGTCACTTCGCGATGTGCCCGGGCAAATCGCGAAGTGACCGGTCAAATCGCGATTTACCCAATTGGTTCTCGGGCAAATTCCGAAAATTTCCTAATAAATTAATGTATATTCAATTATAATAGAAAATAAATAACAGGCAGGTAATAAAAAATAAAATATCACCATTATGCTATCTCAAACGTAAAAAACCCAATTAAAACACACTTAGAAATGATCGTATGAAAACGAACATCATTTTTACAATTACAAAATATTAATAGGTATATAAGATAATTAATATAGATAGTTCAGATAGTTTGTTAATATACGTTAGTTAGTCACAGTAGTAAAGAAAAAATGGGATTAATACGGGACAGGGATTTGCCCGAGAACCAATTGGGCAAATCGCGATTTGACCGGTCACTTCGCGATTTGTCCGGGCACATCGCGAAGTGACCGAATTTCGGGATTTGCCCGTAACAGATATAATATTTCTAACGCCATTTTTTTTTTTTTTTTTTTTATAATCATTTATTCTATTATATCGTGGAACGCAAACTTTATATTATCAATAATATATTAATATAGGTAATAAAATATAACTAAATATAGTAACTTTGAGATTTCAAGATGGATAATAATTAATCAAAAAATTTTAAAAATAAACAACGAATTATTTATATTGATAAAACATACGTTTTGCATGCGGTTTGTTGATAAAGTATAGGTGATTAATTATATTATAATAACAAATATTAACATCTGCATAAATATTATACATTATTTCTTCAGTGAATTAAAGAGTTCTTAAAAAACGACATCTTGATTAAAATAAAAGATCGATTTGTTAATATTATCGTACATAAAACATAATATTATACGTTCTGTAAACTATCTTCAATTATCACTAAACTTAAATAGTAAAAAAATTAATAATTTATTACATTATAGTTATATAAAAAAAAATTAAAATAAAAAATGGCGTTTAAAAATTTTAATTTTTCACAAACATAATGTTACAACGAGTATAAAATATAAATCTAACGAGTTTTAATTTAAATATATAATGTAACGTCCAACATTTTTTTTTTTTTTATTACTAATTTTTAAAATATATTTTAAATTTCTAATATAACAATAATTAAACAATTTCGGATTGAATTAAGTATATTCGATAATTTTTTTCGTTTCTACACGTATAAGTACGATATTTTTTATTCTGGCCCATTAGTCATATAGTAAAACCATACCAATATAATATCACTATATATAGCCGTCTTACAGGTCTTACGGGTATTACCAGGTACCGGGTAAATAGCGACCACTGGGAAATATTTTGTCAGAAATTAAATTGTCGTATTTAATACATATATTAAACCGCATAACATACGTTTGAAAATATTCTTTAATAACAGATTACAGTAATTTGCATTTGCATTACCTACATTTTGTTCGCTTAAATTATTATAAATTGTGATTGATCGTTGATAACATTATATTATAATATTATTTAAATTGTGAATCGGAAATTTTACAACATAAAATAAGTACATCATGTTTATAAATTACGCTATGTTGTATATTGCAGTAATATTATCAATAGATTCGTTGGAAAAAATGAAATTTATATTTTTTTTTTTTTTTTTTTACTCTTGCGACTATTATCTACGTGCGAATTGTAGGTAATAAAAATGTATCACGAATCGCTCTAATATTATTATTTTGTGCGGCCATATTTTCGTCAAAAACAAAAACAAAAAAATAAATAAATAATAATCATCTCGTATTTTTTAAACTTAATTGTACAATATGAAATGTATTGTGTATAGTTTAGTACCTACGCTAAAATTACTTCAGATCTCTATCTAAACCATTGTTACAACGTGAAAATATAAGTCACTGCATCGATCTGCTCCAAACTGGCATAATTTTGTTAGCAATTAGAAGGTAATTTTCTTCACTGAAGTGCGTCATACGCGTAAAAAAATATTATTATATAAAAAACAAAACACCTCATAATATACGTAACATGTTGGGGAAAAAAAGAAATAGTTATATTTAGCGGTTTACCATTTTCGTCTCAAAGCACATAATAAAAAGTAAAAACTATATTATTATAATGATAATATAAAACTAACAACAACAATATAATAAATTGTCAGATTTGGCGTACAAGTAATAATGAACATAAAATACAAACAATTTAAGTATTTTTATAATGTTTATTATTATTATTTTATCCTAATTATACTAAAATTATTAATGTAATTATATGATGAAATTTAACTTACTTGTAGAGTTATATTTCACGTTTGATCACTCACCATCATGTGGGATTGAAATAAAATTAAAAATTAAAACAATATTGTATAAAAAATAAAATATTACCAAAATTAAAAAATAAACCTTTATTATAGGTATACCTAATATGTAAACTATGAGAAAATAAGCAATAATAAAGATCAAAGTTAATTTTGTAAAGTTCAAAATAACATACATTTTAATTATTAGCAAATCGATTAAGTACCATTGCATATTACAAAATATATTTCAGAATTGAGATATCCTGCTATTATTATATCAATAATGTGTAATTAACTCCAATTAATTGTGTTATACTCATGGTATTGGTTATGTTGCTCCAATGATGGTGTATTGATAATTTTTTTAAAGATAATCGCATATTTTTAAGTATTTATAATTATAGAAAAACAAATGCTCGACATAATTAATTCTATTATTTATAGATAAACGACTTATTCAATTCGACATTTTAGATTCTGAGCGAAGCGAAGAATGTATTGGTTTTACAATGATGTGTGATTTTTTTTTTTTTTTTTTTTTTTTTTTTTTTTTTTTTTTATGTCTGTGTACAAAAATACTACCCGAAATAATGCTCCGATTTTCACGAATAGGGTATGTTTCCGGTAGCAAAGTGGACGTAGTTGGTACTTTACTTAGGTCATTTTTTGAATTTCTCAAAATTGACGCTATGCGGTAGAAAAAACGGCGAAAAAATGACGAAAAAACTGCATTTTTCGCGAAAAATGAAATTTCGACGAATTCGATTTCTATATTTCACGATAACTCAGGCAATTTTTAAGATAGAGACCTGAAATTTTTTTTGGATGTTCACATAGCTACTATATATATGTGGTACAATTTTGGAACCGTTACATTAATTTTTCTCCAAAATATAGGACTTTGAATATTTCGTAAAATTCACGTTTTTACGTATATAATGTGTGATAAAATTGTCAATTTTGGGTATTTTAGTCTGAAAATTTTACTGAAGTATACTTACATATTACTTAACATCATACTAAAATATTAGAAAAATCCATTGTCAAAATTTTTTTTTATAGCCGTTTTAAGTTGATATTTTTAGGAAAACGAAAATTTTAGAATCCATACATATAAATAAATATTCTGAAAACACTTTTACTACCCGAAATAATGCTTCGATTTTCACGAATAGAGAGTTTCAGATGTAAAAGTGGATGTAGATGGTACTTTATTTAGGTCATTTTTCGAATTTCTCAAAATTGACTATAAGCGGTAGAAAAAACTTCGAAAAAATGACGAAAAAACGGCATTTTTCACGAAAAATGAAATTTTGACGAATTCAATTTCTATATTTCACGATAACTCGGGCAATTTTTAAGTTAGAGACTTGAAAATTTTTTTGGGTGTTCACATAGCTATTATATATATGTGGTAAAATTTGGGAACCGTTTTTTAAATTTTTTTACTAAATATAGGACTTCGAATATTTCGTAAATTTATCGTTTTTACGTATATAATGTTTGATAAAATTGGTAATTTTTGGTATTAGGGTCTGAAAATTTTACTGAAGTATACTTACATATTACTTAACATCATACTAAAATATTAGAAAAATCCCTAATCTCAATTTTTTTTTATAGCTGTTTTAAATTGATATTTTTAGTTCAAACGAAAATTATAATCTGACTGAACTTCGCTCAGAATCGTTTTTTCGAATGCAATGGTTTATCATTGCATTCAAATTCTAAGTAAAATTAAACGCTATGATCCGCACACCTGTATCCTGTGCGGCAGGAGTATCAGCTCTTTTTTTTTTTTATATAATAAATTATTATATTTTTTATTAATTATAAATTTATAACTATAAGGTACATATTATGATTTTATTTTCAATTTACAATATTTTTCAAAAAAAAATTTTATTATCAATAATTTACGTTTTTACTTGTTATTATAATATTTGTTATACACAAATCATAATATTATATTTTAATAAATACTAATAATAACGGTAAAAAAATCGAAATATATTATTAATTAAATAGTTGCACTATTTAATGCAATTCGCAATAGACCTTGATCCACCAACGTACCATCGTTATTAATTTATTTATATAATCTCGTTATATCTTAATAATAATATCTAATTATTAAGAGATAAATATCACTCTCGGTCGTGTGGATCAATAATCATATATGGACATCTTTAGAATAACAACATCCGTCAATCATAAGTCATGAGTCATAACCAAAAATGACATACTTGTCCCCAGCCCTACCCAATTGGAATTTTTAAATTTTTTTTTACGCCAACATTTAGCATGCAATTCGCATGAATTTTCATGATTATTACCACAATTTGCATGCTTTTAGTTTTTCAGCAAATTCAAAATTACTATACGATTGCGGCTGGAAACCCGCGTGTCTCCCACCCCACCCACCTCAAAAAATTACAAAATTCAAATTTTGTTTTTTACGCCAACATTTTGCATGCAATAATTTATATAATAATATACGTATACATCACATATATTATATATAATGCAGAGTAGATTACTTTATAAAACGAAAAATTAATTTTTTACCGTGTTCTATAGGGGGAGGACATGACCCTCAAATATATCTCCTCCCAAGCAAAAATAACCGCCGCCCTACCGCCTATACCTAGGTATACCGAAATTTCGCTATTTTTAATATACGCGACTACCGTGTAGACTGGTGTATTATACACCAATGGAAATACGCCGAATATTTATTATAGTGTATAATAGTATATAAGGTAAATAAAATACTTCAATGGCGCAGAAAACTGCACCAATATAATATGTAGGAAATCACTGGTTTTTTGCATAAAAAATTTTTTAGAACCGGTTTGTTTTGTTGTGGCTAGCGTATATAGTAATAATAATAGTAATAATAATAATAATAATAATAATAATAAAATTATTCCGTATCGCGGGGTACAACACGAGTCTTCCGATCTCGCCGGGTCCGCGCAATGCGATTATATCTTCAGTTCTCGTCCGTTCATCATTAGTGTCGTGCGACGAGTAGCAGCAATATAGTCATTGTTAGGTATGTTGTTCTTGTCATACATTTTCTGCTATGGTCTGCTCGTCGCGTTGGTCGCTTCAAAGTCATTCACACCGCCGGACATATTATGGTTGGACGAAAGTGAGTAATAAAACTATAATATATTAAATAAATAAATAAATAATACATAAATAAATAGATAATAAAAATAACGACGTTATACGAAAAAATAACGAAATACTTGCAATATACGAAAATTAAATTATTATTTTTAAACGATTATCGTAAATAAAATAAAATTTTCCTAATATTTCAATACCTATATGTAGGGGTTTAAAATTTCATGAAATTTATTTTTTTGAAATATTTCATGAAAATTTCGTGAAATATATTTTTTTCTTTATTTCATTTTGATATAAATTATATTCAGAATACATATATACAAATTGAATATAAATAAAAACTTTTTTTTTAATAATTAACATAATGTTAATTATAATTTATAAATAAAACAATTAATAATTTTTTTAATAATAACATTGAAACTCAATTGAATTTTTCTATCATAAATTATATTATTTGAGGATAACAGTATAATCGAATAAAAATAAAAATAAACTCATTGGCAATTTTTAATTTTAAGATTTTACACAAATACTTATTACTTAGGTAATAAAATATACAATATACAAAATAATCATGAAATAATTGATAAGCAATGGCCAATGATTATTAAATCATTTTCGTTTTCTATAGAGCACGAATTAAGTTATTAATAGCGAGAATCGCCATCACAACACCATAGTTTAATACATCATAGATTATATTTTATAGGGCCGGATCTAGGGGGGGGGCGAACCGGGGCACTTGCCCCGGAAGTTCTGGTCGGAGGGCGCCAAATTACAAAATAATTTGTGTATATATATTAATAGTTTTTAATAATTTTATAATAAATGTATTTACAAATTACAAACAATTATTATTTCCATTTGACTTTATGGTAATAACAATGAGAAAAACCTACTAACTAAAAAAAAAAAAAAAAAAGGGCGCTAATTTTATACTTTGCCCCGGGTGAAAAATCTACTAGATCCGGCATAAAATTTTTATATATCTATATTGTTTAATCAATATAATAATTTACCCGGAATTTGACAAACCCTTATCTAAAGACGTTGACTGGGACAATATTTCGAATTGGAAGATTCCCTTCGTGAGTAAAGAAATAATAATATTCACTACTATAATATACTAAAATATTAAATTAAATTAGAAAATAAACAAATACACCATAATATGACATTATTATTTCATTAGCCAATGGTAAGAAATTAATCTGTGTGGGCCCCTCGTTGAGCCCGTTTCCAGTAATATATAAATATAATATTATACCTAGTATCTATGATAATGCAAGTAAATAAATATATTATATAATATTTATTTTTATGAAATACTATTATGCAAATTAATTATAAATTGAATGAAAATATATTGAATTTTCGGACGGAAACGACTTTAATACTTTCGAAATCTTATTAATGAATAAGATTTGTCGATATTCACACTTAACGTGTTTAACGTAAAATAATATTTTTCAATATTTCCAAAATCATGAAACTTTCAATTTTGAAATATTTCATGTGAAATATTTCAAATTTAAAACCCTACCTAAATGTATGATAATATTATATTAATATTATAGGTAACCTACCTATAACTTGTGTTTCGACTGAACTAGAATCGTAATTTTAATTTTTATGAAATCTTTAATCCGCGATAGCTAATTATTATTAATAATAATTGTAAAAACGTGAGGCAACGAACACGTAATTATATTACATTCAATATATTATTTTATTATTATGTTTGTTTCATTTTTATCTATGTTAATTGACATACATTTAATTGCAATGCGCTGTTAAATTTAAAATAGAAGAGACATATAAAATATAGCTGTAAATATACGTATAAGAATAGTTTATAATATTATACTGGTTATAGATACACGAAACGGAATGTAATTTTTCCATAATATTTATTATATTAGATTTTAATATCGTATCTTGCTGTGAGAGAACATTTCTGTGAGACACGCATTGTTTTTAATGTTTGTGTATTTATATTATTATTATTATTATTATTATTATTATTATTATTATGATCCGAATTTCACGTTGCTGATTTTACGAGCATAACGAAGAAGGCTATAATAAATTTATGTAAATAGGTTCGCTAACCTATATTATAATATTTATAATTGCTAATATAATATCTACCGTCCGAATATATTTCACTATTCTATACATAAACAATATTATTATAAATAATGATTATTCATTTATTTCTTATTTAACGTATTATAATTAGATGAATTATTGATGTTCATTAACGTATATAATTTTCATAATTTTTCATTCATTTATTCGTTTTCATAATATTCATAACGATAATATTGTTAACGCGGTATAAATAACCATTATTTTTTATACCTAACCGGTAAATACCGACTCGGTATACCTGCAGTAGGTATATATATATATTATATACATATTATATTATTATGGCAAATAATAATTTTGTTTTCACGATACACCGATATTTCATTTATTTATTCCGTAATCTATACTCGCAAAAATTAAATTTTATTGTCCATCGTAAGTTTGTATAGAGAAGTGTTGATCTGGAACGTGATCTGAACCGCGTCAATTATCATATATAAGTATAATAGGTATAGACGTTAATGATTATTATTGTACGCCGTCGAGAATAATTATTTACTATTTTTTTGATTAATTAAAATTCGAAATTATTATAGTTCATCCTTGAGTTTAAGTATTTGAGCAGGAAATGATTCTTATCAATTTATCATATAAGCGTATAGGTGCACCTATATAGTATAATATTAAACGTATATATACTTGAGATGATGAAAAAAAATGACCTGTTGTTATTCGAGTGTTTAATTTCTAAATAAAGTAATATAATCTCGTATTAAAAATACGAATAAAAATAAAAAAAAATACTGATTATACACGCGAATTACATAATATTATTATTATAATATTGACCATCATCGTAAGTATGTATATTATCAACACGTGCTAGAAATATGAGTACTATTATGTGTAACAAAAATACGTGCTCAAGATTTCTCCAAGGGGAGGTTGGATTTCAAATATTTCAAATGGTACAATAGTCAACTGCATGTAAAAACACAATTTTTAAATTATTATCAGTTTGTTTATTGTCTTATTGTTATTATTAAACATTTGATACACTGGGCACTCATAAATGGGTCTACTTGGGCCCGCGTAAAATGATAGATAAATAAAAACAACACGTGAAGTACTATGAAAGTATAATAATATGAATAAAATGATATGTAAAATAATAAAATAGTTTGATGTTGGTTGTTGGTAAGAGAAAAGTTTGTTTACCGAATATCTAAACCGGTATTATCTCATTGTTAATAAATCATTATGATCGTTGAATGTTGTTAAATAAATAATTGGATTTGAATATTTCTATTTTTTTTTTATTTTTTTTTATATATATATATATAAAAATACAATATGAACCCAACTGACCAATGCTATATTTAATATTATTATAAATATAATAATAAATATTGACATTTGTCAATGATGAAAATGTTCAAGAATTTGCAGAGAAAAAAGCTAGGAAAAAAGTGTATATTTAATCAGTATAATTAAATTATTATTATTATTTTTTTTTCATTAACTATTTTATCGTTTATTAATATAATCAATTAATCATTTGAGTGTGTATTTTAATAATCATAATTCATAAATAGGTAGTATATCATAAATACCCATAGTTATTCTTATTATATTCTAACATATGTTCTATCTGGTGGGTAAATTATAATATTTTAATAGAATTTAATACACTAAATTTGAATCATTTTAATTTGGTTAGATAATATTTAGTAATAAAAAATTAAAAAGAAAAAAATTAGATGTGGCCCAATTTTTGTACAGTACCTATTGAGCCAAAAATTATATGTGAGGACCTAATGATAGGTACATATAGTGACATAATTACATGAAAATCGTGGTTTTAACTTACTATTTTCGGTTTTTGGAGTTATATTATTATATTTCCGAGTAGTAAATAATAATTATGAAAATAATTATCAGAAAATGTGTAGGTACCTTAATGTTATGGATATAAAATCACAGAAATTTCATTATATAAGTGAGTACATACCTATAAATTACAAATGTATACACCCGTAATATATTAATTTAAATAAACAGTAAAGTAATATGATATTAAAAAACAAACAATTATGTAGTACTTATGTAAAGATATTGAATATGGAGTTAGGAAAAACGTGCATATCCACCGACATCAGGCACGAAAGATCGACGGCTGTTCAGCTAAAATCGAATAGTTTCGCAACTATTAAATTTTTTTTTTTAAATAATTGTTCATTTATCAAACCGCCATAATACAATATTATAATGTATGTAATTAAATACAATGAATATTACATATTATATCACGTTAGTTCCATGGGAAGGGAATTTAAACCCCATGAATCCCCCTTGTGCACGCCCATAACGTGAAAACTTGTTTTAACAAAACACAAATTATAGGGAGAGAAAGAAATGTTTAATGAAGTTAAAAAAATATTTTTTATTATTATCGATAAATGATTATTTATACTATGTTAGTGGTAACTCGTTATAAACTATCTTGTCTATTTATAATATTTAATAAACATAGGTAACAATAACACAATTTCATTATAATATCGTAAATTATTTATCGATTTATAAATTATACAAAAAAGTATACCGTATACAATATCTATACATAAAAGATAAAACCTAAACATTTTTACTCGTTTTGATTCCATAATATTATAATAATATTATAATATAGTACTTCACAGATCACTAGGCCAATCAGTGCCGTAAAAATAGAGTGTGCAGAGTGTGCAGTGCACACGGGCCATTTGGGGCCTCCCGAATTTTTTTTTAGCATTATCTGTAAAGCGTTCCTTTATGAATATCTAGACCTACTTAAATTTTTAAATTTAAATTAATTTAATTTTGGACTTTGAATATTTCGTAAAATTCTCGTTTTTACGTATATAATGTGTGATAAAATTGGCAATTTTTGGTATTTAGGTCTGAAAATTTTACTGAAGTATACTTACATATTATTTAACATCATTCTAAAATATTATAAAAATCCCAAGTCACAATTTTTTTTTAAAGCTGTTTTAAGTTGATATTTTTAGTAAAACGAAAATCTTAGAATCCATACGTATAAATAAATATTCTGAAAACACTTTTACTACCCGAAATAATTTTTCGATTTTCACGAATAGCGAGTTTCAGATGTAAAAGTGGATGTAGATGGTATTTTATTTAGGTCATTTTTCGAATTTCTCAAAATTGACTATAAGCGGTAAAAAAAACTTTGAAAAAATGACGAAAAAACGGCATTTTTCACGAAAAATGAAATTTTGACGAATTCAATTTCTATATTTCTCGATAACTCGGGCAATTTTTAAGATAGAGACTTGAAAATTTTTTGGGGTGTTCACATAGCTATGTGGTAAAATTTTGGAACCGTTACGTTCATTTTTCTACAAAATATTGGACATTGAATATTTCGTAAAATTCTCGTTTTTACGTATATAATGTTTGATAAAATGGGAAATTTTTAGTATTAGGGCCTGAAAATTTTACTGAAGTATACTTACATATTACTTAACATCATACTAAAATATTGGAAAAATCTCTAATCTCAATTTTTTTTTATAGCTGTTTTAAGTTGATATTTTTAGTTCAAACGAAAATTATAATTCACTGAACTTCGCTCAGAATCGTTTTTTCGAATGCAATGGTTTATCATTGCATTCAAATTATAATTAAAATTAAACGCTATGATTCGCACACCTGTTCCCTGTGCGGCAGTAGTATCAGCTCATCTTTTTTTTTTGCAATTATAAATTAATTAATTTTAGGATTTTGAGCACCCCATGAAAATTGGAAAACCCGGCGCCTATATGTTTTATAATATAATATAATGATCAGTTAAATAAATAAATGTTTACAAAGGGCCTCAGACTTTAGTTTTGCACACGGGCCTCAATGACTCTAGTTACGGCACTGAGACCAATATCGACTTAACCAGTCTTATAAAGTATTTGAGTAAAAGTATTTAAATAGGTACTTTTATAGTATTTGGAACACTTTTTAAATATTTTTAAAATTATGTATTTGTATTTGAAAAACAAATACTTTTATTTAAATACCTACTTTTTAATTTTTATATATAAACTCTCAACATATTATATCAACTAAAATATATTATACAACAAATGAACAAACAAAAAATGGAAATTTAAATGAAAAAACAGATTTTATATATTTATCTGATCTAGTGCTATTTTTAATTTTTCAGTTTTTAATCAACATGATAATTTACTATGTTTGGTCCTACAGGTTAATGAATGTTGTGAGGCTGTAAAATATTGATAATAAATAAACATAGGGCACATTAGCACTCTTATATTACATACCTAATTAAACATAACCAATTTAGAATTTCAATTATTCAAGGATAACTATTTAATATTAGGTACATCATCTAAACAAAATAGGTAAAAGTATGGTTATTAAATATAACAATAAAAGTTCCAAAATTACAACATACTACTAATTGATAGTTTTTATTATCGATATAAAAAAAGTATTTATAATAGTATTTAAGTACATGCCAAGTATTTTAAATATTCAAATACAAATACAAATTTCAAATACATTTTGAAAAATGTATTTGTATCTGTATTTAATTACAATTTTAAAAGTATTTTTTACAAGACTGGACTTACTATAATGATAATAAATAATAATAATAATAATAATAATAATAATAATAATAATAATAATAA
>JAIUCT010000001.1:37116545-37155415 GCA_021307375.1 Tetraneura akinire | reverse complement strand
TAATAATAATAATAATAATAATAATAATAATAATAATAATAATAATATTATTATTGTAGTAGGTATAATATATTGCCAATATTCGTTATATTATATACTTAGTGATTATTTGTAATTCGCATTTTTAAACCAGTTGTATACAATATTATTGTACATTTATACACATAATATTATGAACATTTCTTAATAATTAGATATGTATTTTAATAATGCAACTTTTAATTGAGTTATAAAAATAACTAAAGTATATACATTATTATATTATATTATTATTATATTATATTATTTATTAAGTATACATTATTATTTTACGAGTAGGAACATACACGTCAATATACTTACATTTCAATTTCAAGGCCGCCATGTATATAACAATCAAGTTCAATGAAAGGAAAACTGGAAATAAAAATCCGTATTATGAAAATAAAAATTATATTAAATAAAATAAATAAGTAAATAAAAATTATGATGAACATGAAGCGTATAATAATATATAAACGAATTGACCACCAGACTACTTAGATGCATTGTACTAAATTACATGTATAATATAAATTTATTGCACGAACCAGGAAACTCATTAAAAAAAAAAAAAAAAAAAAATCAAAGCACAAAAAAGTAACATTTGTATACAGTATACTCGTATATTGTGGAAAGAATCAACGTATCACGGATGTAATTTATATATTAATATTATACTTATACGATTGTAAAAATATATCTGCTATCGTTTTGAAAGCAGAACTGTTTTACCCTATATCGTACTTGTTCATTCTAATTTGCAAAACGCTGTTATACGAGCAAATAAAAACCAATATGGCTGTAGGTATACTTATATGAAAAAAAAAACGATCCTCGTTATTCTTATTGATCAATAACATCGTTATAGTTCATCGCATAACTATAAATGATAACAGGGCCTAAAATTTAAAAATTTTCGTACTACACGTCTTCTCATTACATTTTATAGTAAAATAGTATAATACCTATATTATATATTTTAGATTCTGAGCGAAACGTTTATTAATAATATTTATTTTGATTATCTAACTAGTAACTTGGCTTCTTCAAATAAGTAGGTACTTTATATTTTGAAATTTCATGTAGGTATTATATGGTTTTCAAATAATACTATCTATTTATAATGCAAAAATGAAAAAAACAAGACAATAATCAACTACACAATTTAAAATTTCGTACTACACATTTTATTATTCGTATAACCATATACACAAAATATTTAAATGTAAAAAAATACACACAAATATATGATATTTTTTCAGTTTATTGCGTATATTTTCGATTCAATTGTATTTAAATGTTTAATACGTATAAGTATGTGTATATATTATAATATTCATGTATTAAGTCGTATTTTTTTATTATTTTTACAATATTGTGGGTATAAAATACATACCTATTGTTATAATAAATAATTTAAAAAAAAGTGATAATAATAATAATATCGCATACTAATATATATATATAGGTATATACTCAGAAACTAATTAAATTTTTATTAATAATTGTAAAAATAATAATTAACTATTTTAACACTAAATTTGACGTGATGGTACGTTACACGTACGACGTACACATAAAGGATGTGGTAATATATTTATAATTAATAAAAATCTATTGTCTATACTCGTTTTTTGTTTTGTCTACGCTTCACGAGTATAATAAGTGTATCGAAATTCGAAATGTAACAATAATATTATTAAAATATTATACATTTTTTTAATCTCAGAAATAAAACACAATCAGAAACTGTTCCGTACATTTTGTTTAAAGTTCGTTTGTAATAAAAAAAATTATTAAGTAACAAAATATAGTTGTATACTATTTTTGCTATACTATAGTCTATAATATTATATATAAGTACGAGTGTATTCGTATTTAATTCTCGATAATTCGATGCCGGTCAATATTATACATTATAACAATATGTCTGCCGAAAATCGCGAACAAATATGTATAGACATAAGTATTGGAATTAAATATTATTCATACGCTATATTATATTATTAATAGTGCATAGAAAGTTAAATTTCTCGTTTAATATAGAATGGATCACACAAAATATGACGTCTAAAATATTACATTGACACGCGTCGTCACCTTGAAATGATGAGAGACAATGATAATTCATGATTTTTATCGGTTGAACCGAATAACCGATTGTTGACCACAATAATTAATATATTTATACAACTCGAGTAATGTATAATATATATCTATATATTGGATAATAACAAAGGTTAGGAGTTACTTTTTTATCATTTTAAAGTAGGTTAATATTTAAAAAATTTCAATAAAAATTAACAATTTCGTAATTACCCAGACTAGAATTGAATATTATTCATAGCTTAAACTCGCAAACATTGGCGATTATATACTCGATGCACAAGAGGGACGAAATTATTAACATATCTCGCCAATCTACTATTATATTATTATTTACGAATAATATAATTAAAAAATAAGCTATTTCAAAAATCTTGCATCTTATTAGAGTCAATTCTCCAAGTTTATAATTACCTGAATTGGCCACCGCCACCGCGGCAGTGTGTGAACTGTGAAGACCTAAATATTGACCTAAAATATTGAAATCGATTTCGTCAAAATGTCAGTTTTCACAATAAATGCCGTATTTTTGTTATTTTTTGGTAATTTTTCCAAATTTTTCCAAATTTGAATAATGATCCAAAATACCAACTAGACAATATTCTCTAACAGATTCATATGCTATTCGTGGAAATCGAAGCATTATTTCGGATAGAAAAAGTGTCTATATACAAACTAAAAAAAAAAAAAAAAACATAAGTACATCTTTGTAAAATCAATACATTTCATTTTTCGCTTCGCTCAAAATCTTAAATATATACCGAGTAAAAAATATAAAATCGATTATCGCCATTGGGTTTTTGTAGTCTAAAACATTTTAAATAATGCATATTACGTAAACGAGCGTATATAATATAATAATATATAAATACGAATAAGGAATTATGTTATTGTAATTTTATTTCGTATAGACTAAGTAAGGATCATTGATATATTAGAAATTCGTATTTTACAATTTTCATGACAGTCACACCTGCTCTTATACACAACGTTCGTATAGATAACACAATACGTGCATTCATTTGTATCTAATTTTTTCGCCCTCAGATGAAATTTGCAAAAAAAGTCTAATTTCCGGAAAAACGCACGTGTGCAAAATGTTGAACGATTGCAAGACAGCCATCCAAGACATTAGAGACAACGTTAAGTATCCGACTATTTGCAGTTTCAACGGTGCCAGTGCCAATTTCATGCCAGTGGTCTGTTGTGCGCCAGATAGCACGTCTCAAAAAGAAAGACTGGCCAAAGATGACCAGTTTCAAGAAGTTTTACCCAGAATAACGTGTGAGTGTACAATAATTTAATATAAGTATACATTTATGCATAAATAAATAAATTAAAATTATTGTTTTAAAATATTTAAACGACGCTATTTGAAAATTCAAAATTTATCAGACTGTACGCGTATATTTTCATGATTATACCTACGTATTAACAATCAATTATTTTTTTTTCTCATATTATTATGTTATCAACGTTAAACTTGATCTGCATTTTTATACCTGGGTTCACGCGATATACCTACATCGAATCGCATATTATATAATATTATTTTTAATAGTTTTCTTGTTTCTTCCATTCTGTTTATATGTACATAATTTTGGAATGCATTTTATATATTTATATAATATAATATGTATAATGTATATATGAAACTATTTATAGGTACCTAACTACCTAAAATGTTAATTTATTTGGTAAATAATAAATATTTATGTAAATTCGTAATTTCAAGGTCGGTAAAAAATATTTAGAAATTGAGGAATTATAAATAGAAAAAATAACGTACCTCTATATACGAAATGTTAAAATTTTCTATTTGGGATTTCGTTATTAAACGTTTAATACCTGTATATAGGTATACCGTATACCGTATATACGTAAATACGAGTATACCTATTTTAACAATATTTTATTTGAAATGATTTGTGATTTAGTATTATGTTAATACGTTTAAATTAAAAATGATTTATTCCACTTTTTTTTTTTTTTTTTTATCGTGAAACTCTCATCGAGTGGTTTTTTTTTATCTAAAAAATATTGTCTATAACCACGAATAATGTAAGAAGCTGGTTTTTTTTTTTTTTTTTAGTGCATTTTGAAAGTTTCAAAAATGACGGATTGATCCAAGATAATCTCATTACGTATTCACGACCTCGTCGTCGGATATCGTCACGAATTCCATAATATCCATAATGAAAACTGTCATTAACTACGAATTCCATAAATTCAACGAGACGATAGAAGATAGAACTATTTAAAATGATGTTACTTTGGGTTTTGATTAATTTCAAACATTCCACACGCGTAGCAGCAACCCACGCGAACGGCGTGTTTTCTCCTAGACGTCGTGTGTTTTCCATGCGCGGTCTTGGTCGAACGATATTATATTAATGTAGTAATAATGATTCAATCATAATTTAATATTGTTCTGAGATAGGTAAATAATTTGTGAGGATAACACTTGACCATTGACACTTGATTGACTTCACTTCATTGAATACTTGACAAACGGGGGGGGGGGGGGTTTTTGCCATAAAATGAAACGAGATTAAAATTTGTATATTTTATTATATTTTAAAATTAATTAGTTTTTTTTAAAAAAAAAAAAAAGCACCACCATATACATACTATGTATGTATTGTTTGGTACTATACTTTTATAATATAGTATGAATATTATCAATCGATTATATTTTTTTTTTACTTTTTTATTTTTATTATTTTTTTTTTATTTTTTAATTACTATTATTATAATATTACATGGTAATAATAATAAAATGTATAAGATATCTAGTCAATATGTTTATAATTTATATTAAGTAATTTTTTTTTATAGAATCAACAATATATTATTGTACACGATAATTTTTGACGTCCAAATTAAATGAATAAGAAATCATATTATATTATATAAACTATTATTATGTTTGTATTGAATATAGAATGACTAATTCTTATTTTTGTATTCCTTAGTATAGTGTTATACGTTTTTCAAAATAATTAAATAGTTTAAAAAATATCATACGAATGTATGATTTAATTAATCAAAATATGTTTTTTTTTTTTTTTTTTTTTTTTAAGTAGGTATTTCTAATAAATAAGTAAAATATGTTTTATTTAAAACAATGTAGATATACTTGTAATTTTTTTTATAAAAATTCTGGTATAATAATTACAAAACAATAATAAACCGTATATTTGTTATTAAAGTTTAGATTTTTACACTTAAATGTGATGGTATTTTACTATTTTAGAATGGAAATCTGAGACTTCCTACTTCAATTCACAAATATCGGTATGCGTGTACCTATATGGTACCTATTTATATTTTACTCATTGACATGAAAAGATACGGAGTGATAACAAAAAAAATTGCACACTTCAAATAGATTAAGTTATATATACCATACACAATAAACACAAAAATTAGCTACGTATATCGTATATTCAATATTCGTATATGTTATAGTTTCTTTCTATATTGTAATATATAGTTTAACTTCAACGCTATTATATTACTCAACTAAATTTAATAAGAGTACAATATTATATCATAATAATTGCTCTTATTAAATTAATAAATTTATTATTGCATTTAATCTAAGAAATAGTAAATACAATATTATTGTAACTACCTAATGAATTATAAAACATAAATTAATTAATTTTAAATATTAATAGTCAATTTTAATATACACATATGTGTATTATTGTTATTTAATAAATTAGTATCTACTATAATATTGTAATAATGACATTTTTTTCTTATTTATTACCAAACAAAACGAATAAACTTTAAAATTGTAGATAATTTTAACTTGAAATATTAGTTTTACCTTATTATAGCATATGGTATATACGTGCATTATTTTGATGTATAATATTTTAATATTTTACTTATATATACCTAGTATGACAAGTAAAAACCTTAATATTTTTTCTAAAATATCTTAAATGATGAAAAATTTTCGAGAGGAGGGGTAACCAACCCGTGAATATGGTCATGGTGCTGTGTAGTGTGTGTAGGAACACTTAATTTAAATTAATATTTTTTTTAATAATTAATTTTAATATAAATAAACATAATGTTTGATACCGAAATTTTAATTATTGAGGTTGAAAACCAACCCAGCATATGGATGCATCCAATATTAGTCTGCGTTCGATATTTGGCTTGGCCCATTTGACATTCCTAATACTTCACAAACATCAGCAAGAACTATCACTGTATTATAATTATTCATTATGATTATATACTATAGTATAGTCAGTGATGTTTCCATAGGGTATACTACATATACGCAGTATACTCTCAAGCTTTTTTTTAAAAAAAACATGGGTATACTGCGTATATTCTCGTCGGAAATGTCGATTTTCGTGGAATATTCCATAATATAGTTGACAATACCGATAATAATGACCGATTCGGGTACATACGAAAAGTCTATCCATAAATTCACAATAATATTTTAGTAATAACGTCAGTTTGTCTTATGCCTTAATGATATGATATGATTAATTAATATTAAGTTAGGAGTAGTTATCATTAACACTTTCCCTTATTTTAAAATGCAAAAATAGAACAAATTAGAATTCGGGTATTTTTTAGTTTAGTATACTCTCAGAAAAATTGATGGGAACATCACTGAGTATAGTATTCAATACTTGTATTTAAATGTTCAAGAGCACGAATAAAAATATATTGTAGGTATAATAGTTCACATAATGTATTATTCAAATAAATTAAAATCAAGTTCAGTAGATAATAATATTATAATATTAAAATACATTGAACCTTTTTTTTTTTTTTTTTATAATTATTTGTATATTGGTGATTTAAATAAAATGTTAAGGAGGGATGATTATTTATGGGCATAAGAAGTGGTGGGATGGATTTTGTTTACTAAAAAAAGTGGTGGGATGGCGTCCCCCGTATCCCCCTCCCCAATTCGACCACTGTTTATACTTTTATAGGTTATATTATTTAAAATAAACTCGAACCTCGAACACTCTTGATTATTTCATAAAATGATTTATTAAAATCATCAGGTAACATGATTAATACATTTTTTTTTTTTTTTTTAAGTATGTAGTATATACGTATTTCAACAACTAAATTGTCATCTTCGACAATATTAATATGAATAAAATTAAAAACATTATGTTAAATTTGTAATTCGCAAATAATAGTATAATACTGCAATGAAAATAAATAAAATATTGATATAACTATATCGAACAAAATAACATCCGAAAACACAATAGTATAATGACTTATACTCTCAGTCAGTCTTAAAATAAATTTACATAAAATAATTTAAATTTTAATCATAATATAAATAATCTATTAAATAGTTAAATAATAATATGTTAATGTTATGTATAAATATTACTTATATTAAAAACAAATTAGGTAACATACTATTTTATGCATATATTTCAAAAATGTAATATATTATTATATTATATTATCATTACGAAATGACAAGATTTAAAAATGTTATAAATTCAACGATATACTGATCGGAATTTTATATTATGGCGTGAGTTGCTAAAGTGCGAATATATAGATAAACATAAAAATTTGTAATAGGTATAAAATAAATTTATTTTTCCCATTATATTGATACTTTAGGTAACTCCTTATAATAATATTAGTATACTAATACATATTATAATAAAATGTTACTCGGTCACATTAGATGTATATTTTGTAATATTGTATGCATATATTTATGATTGTTTTTTATTTTATTATTATTATTATTATTATTTTTTTTTTAATTGAATTTTATTAAATTAATTGTGCATTTGTTTATCGCAATGTAAATGAATTTATTTTATCATCTGCAAACACGTGGACCCTCACACAGTCACACGAATCTGTTAATTAAATTTAACAAATTAAATAATTTTTAAACCATGTATAAAAAGTCAAGTTAAGTTTTTTCTCTTAACTAAATCAAATAACGTTAGTGCCTACACATCATGAACACTGTACATAATATAGAAGTCAAGGACCACTGCTTTTTTCGTTTGTCTTGAAAAAATAAACAAAAATTATTAGACAAAAAACGCAGCCGAGTAATATAAAGTAGTTTTTTTGAAAAAGAACAAAAAATAAATGTAAGTCCAATGAAGATCGTTTTTCCTACACATTATGTAGAAATTACATTAGACTTTAAACACATTTATTAATTAGCTTAAAAATTGACCACATATATAAGATTAATGTATCTATTTGCATAATACGTGTATAATAATTATATTATAAATTTATATAAATTAGAATATTTAGCAATATTAAACTATTTTCAAGTATTTTATTAGTAGTTATCTAAGACTTCTTATAATTTTTGTACAAAAATCAAAGTTTTTATATAATAATATATTAATAAGCTACTATTATTTTTTGCTAGATTTAATCAAATTAATGCATTTATTTTAATGTTGAAATCATATTTTATTTTTTTTTCATTAAAATTATTAGGTATTTAAATATTTTGAATTTATAACCTATATTTACAATTTACCCAAGGCTAGGCATTGACAAGATAAGTCAGTAATATCTACGTAAAAACTAAAATTCAATTTCATAACGATAATTACTATTTTCTTCTTATTCTTTATTGTACTGGACTTAGAATTTAAAAAATTACTTTTTTAAATGATAACATGTTAATAAATTCAAGTAATATTTATAATATAGTCACTATAGTCTGAATTAATATTATAAATATTAAAATATTAATAAATTATGAATTAATTAGGAAAAATTATATAAGAAATAATAAGAAGAATATTTGTATGGATTCTAAGATTTTCGTTTAAACTAAAAATATCAATTTTAACAGCTATAAAAAAAAATTGAGACTTTTATAATATTTTGATTATATGTTATATCTTATTTTTAGTGTGTTTTTGTTAGTAGTAAATAATTATGTTAGTGTGAAACCGGAAATAAACCTTTTCATACAAACTCATATTATTATTCTGTTACCATGCACAAGTAGGTATATTAATTATTATGTAATGAAAATTTATTTTGTTACTTTATTTTATATCTATAAAGACCATAAAGACAAAATTTCGCATGTTAAAAAGAAATAGATTTTTATTCTGTAAAAAACTAAAAACTAATAAATTTATTGAATTATTTACTATGTTTTTTAGGAAGTAAATTTTTGATATAAATATTTATTACCACCAAAATTTCAAAATTCTATTTTAGTAATTATAATAATATAAAGTGTGTTTTAAAATTACTTTAATCAAAATATTTAATTTCTGATTTCTAGAAGTCATAGAAGAGTAATCAATGATTTTCAATTTTTTTACATAATCGTAATTGGATTAATATAAGTATCTTTAATTTTGTCTTGCTTTTGGTCTAAAGTGACTAAAATACAAGGTGGTCAACGTCCTTATTAATATGAAATATGCAGTGCTATCTAGCGAAAAAAAAAAATATTAGATTTGCATAAATACCTTAGTGATCATATTCGACTCCTTTATACTATCTAGATGCTACCAAATATACACTACCTGTTATGACAAAATCACAATCATCAATCAACAAGTTTGAGTTTTATTAGCATAATGCATAATTATTACAATTGATTATTATTCATTGATATTCAATTTCATTAATACAATATTATAATAAGTCAATATTACCATATTGCATAGTACATTTTGTTCAAAATTTATCATTTATTTTGTTTGTTTTAAAAGTTATCGCTGGAAAATTGCATTCAAATTTCAAAATAGTGAACTGATGAACAGACTACAGTTATAATTATTATAAATTAAAGATAGACAAATGATATTAACGCTGTAATTCGTAATTGTAAAATACATTAAATATTAGTTTATTTATTATTTATTAGTTTATATTGTGTTTTTGTCTACACTCTAATATCTGGTCTTAGACCGTGCTCCACAATTTACATCACTACTGCTTAGTGCTTACTGAGTCACTGATATACTGATATAATATTAAAAAGGAAGGGATACAGGTGTAAAGAGGATAGTGTTAAATTTTGATTACATTCGTGAAAACGATTTTGAGCGAAATTCATCATATATTACGGATATACGAGTATAAATGCCGACTAAAATTTCTACATTTATCGGTCACTCTCACTACGTTCAATATAAATAATTTATCATAAAACTCCTAAATGAGTTACCCCTAAATACCCAAATCGGACAGTACTTCGATCAGAATCGTTTTTGAAATGTAATGATTTATCATTGCATATTTGCATTCAAATTGTAATCAAAATTCAACACTATTATCCTCTTTAAGCCCGGTTCACACGGTCAAATATTTCATCAAATATTTGCCATTTATCAAACATCAAATATTTGTTTGAATAATGGTCACACTATCAAATAAATATTTTGAAATCCAAAATTCAAAATCACTTACGATTGGTCCAATTTAACAGCTGTTACAAAGGAGTGTTCTAAAATTAAATCGAAAACTCTGGAGGAAAACTCACAGATATATATAAAATACAATATAACACATACAATAAAAAATACAAAATAAATAATAACAATATAACAATATAACATAATAATAATATATAATAATATAACACATACACGATACAACGTACTATTTATTTTATAAACTTATGTTACACTCTTATGTCTTACTTTATCTAAAGTACCTATTAAGGTAATACAAGGAATGAGTACATGCGATACTTCAATAATGGAGGTGCTGTAGATTGGCAGCATGATGCTATACAAAAATGCAATATTTAGATATTAAAATCATTTTATATATAAAACTAAAATAAAAAACACATAATTTATATATTTGTGTCTTATTCAGTATGTAATAAATCTATTTCTTCAATTAAAGCATCAGATATAATATTATTAATTTTCTTCTTTACTTGTAAAAGTAAACGCTTATTTTTTATTTTTTCCAACTCGTTAGCTACATATTCCCCATAAATTGAAAATTCAGTTCTTTTGCCTGACATTTCTTTAAGAGCAGTACAAAATGCTTCATCAACGGTGACTAATTTCTTTCTTTTTTTTGATGGTACATCTATGTCTTTAACAATAACATTTTTTGTAATTACTTCAATATCCTATAATATAAATTTTAAATGTAAAGTTATAATTATATTAAACATGAGAGAATAATACAGTGAACTACCTGTTTATGCTCTTCATCATTTCCTTCTTCAATACAAAATATATTATTGTCAATCGCTTCCTGAGTATAATATTAATAGTTTTATTTATATGCAATAATTAGAAATAATTAAATGATTTAAATCTTACATCTAATTCTGATACATTATTTTCTGAGTCGCTCATTATAATATTTGATACAGTAGGTCTTATAGCAATATTATCTTTTAAAAAATCTAATTCCTTAACAGCTTTGGGAATATCCACTAAACCTGTTCCACTTTTACAATTCTCCTTGTATCTTTTATATGATGCATTAAAATTTGTGGTCATTGAGTTCATCAGATCTTTTACTTCAGTAATAAAATATATTAAAAATAATAAATATAAAAAATTAAATAATTTAAATATTATTAAAAATTATTAAATTTTATTAAAATAAATAAATTTCAATTACAATAATATAATATAAAGGGTAATTATTTGTTTCCAAATAAAAAGAACTAAAAACAATAAATTCTTCACTAGTATTTTTTCTACTAATAAATAAGGTTCTAGGTCATATCTAGAACCTATACCTATAACCATCTACTTATAATAATGTTAAATAAAATAATATGGTTCTATATAAATTACAGCTTACTCGATGTAGATGGTCTTATTTCATTTAAAAGTATTGTTCTTCTAGTTCTATTAATGTATCCGGGGCTTTTGTTAGTATAAAGGTCAGGTCGTTGTCTCCAAAGATCAATAAAAATTTGTTTTTGATCATTTGACCACTGTGCTTTTGCTTCGTTCTAAATATAAACATTTCCTTAACACTATCCAGTAACTATTTACTACTTATATAATTATGTACACGAAAAAAATACATACCTTAATTTTTGGTGGCATTTTATAAAAAAATATAAATTTATATAAAAAAAATTGTAATTAAATAGGTAGTGATATTCTATTCTGTGGTGATATTATAAGATATTATATTATATATTAATATTATATTATATTATTTATAAGTAAATATATATATATGACACTTATAAAATAGTATGTAGTACTTAATACTTATGTATACTTTATAAGTGTAAACTAAACATAAACAACGAACATGTAATAGTCTAATAGTTTTGTACATGTGAAATTAGTGCTATTTCAAAAATGAAATGTAAAAAAATCTCTTATCAATATTGTTATCAATTTATTTGAAAATATTTGACGAATCATCAAATATTTTAAAATTAATCATAAAATATTTGATGTTTGATAAATGGCAAATATTTGATGAAATATTTGACCGTGCGAACCGGGCTTTACACCTGTACCCCTTCCCTTGCTTTTGGTTTTACAATGATGTGTGATTTTTTTTGTTTTTTTTTTTATGTCTGTGTACAAAAATACTACCCGAAATAATGCTCCGATTTTCACGAATAGGGTATGTTTCCGGTAGCAAAGTGGGTGTACTTGGTACTTTACTTAGGTCATTTTTTGAATTTCTCAAAATTGACGCTATGCGGTAGAAAAAACGGTGAAAAAATGACGAAAAAACTGCATTTTTCGCGAAAAATGAAATTTCGACGAATTCGATTTCTATATTTCACGATAACTCAGGCAATTTTTAAGATAGAGACCTGAAATTTTTTCTGGATGTTCACATAGCTACTATATATATGTGATAAAATTTTGGAACCGTTATGTTAATTTTTTTACAAAATATTGGACTTTGAATATTTCGTAAAATTCACGTTTTTACGTATATAATGTGTGATAAATTTGTCAATTTTGGGTATTTTGATCTGAAAATTTTACTGAAGTATACTTACATATTACTTAACATCATACTAAAATATTATAAAAATCCCAAATCACATTTTTTTTTTATAGCTGTTTTAAGTTGATATTTTTAGTAAAACGAAAATGTTAGAATCCATACGTATAAATAAATATTCTGAAAACACTTTCACTACCCGATATAACGCTTCGCTTTCGATTTTTTAGTTCAAACGAAAATTATAATCTGACTGAACTTCGCTCAGAATCGTTTTTTCGAATGCAATGGTTTATCATTGCATTCAAATTCTAAGTAAAATTAAACGCTATGATTCGCACACATGTATCCTGTGCGGCAGGAGTATCAGCTCTTTTTGGTATTGTCGTGACTCGGCTGTCCGCCGATAACATCGACATAGAAATATCAATTTAAAACAGCTATAAAAAAAAATTGTGACTTGGGATTTTTATAATATTTTAGTATGATGTTAAGTAATATGTAAGTATACTTCAGTAAAATTTTCAGACCATAATACCTAAAATTGACAATTTTATCAAACATTATACTCGTATACGTAAAAACGTGAATTTTACGAAATATTCAAAGTCCTATATTTTGTAGAAAAATTAATGTAACGGTTTTTTATACTTTAAACAGCTATAAAAAAAAAAAGAATTGTAAATGTAATAATTCATAATTAATTGGAAATGAGTTAAGTAAAATGTATTTCAGCTTCAATAAAATTTTCAAATATTTTAAACAAATTGTGTCAATTTTATTTAACATTACTGTAAAATATTGAAATACAATAAGATGAAGCCATATAAATATTGATTTTATTGAAATTTCAACATAAAACACCTATGAAAAAAAATTGAGACTTGAGATTTTCCTAATATTTTAGAAATACGTTAGGATATATATCAGTATGCTTCATTAAAATTTTCAAAAATTTTCCAAATTTTTTAGCTTTTTCATTAATTTTTATTATAAAAGTAATGGAAAATAATAAGAATACTTCTATGGGTTCTAACTTCTAAGATTTTTGTTTAAACTAAAAATATCAACTTTAAGTATATTATTTTGTATTTAATTAAATTGTTTTATATTCAGTACCTAATAAATTTGTAGGTACATTTGTAATATTAATTCATTAATATATATGTGAATTGTGTATGTATATATATATATATATAGGTATATATAAATTCTAATATATTAAAAGGAAAAAGTATTGATTAAAAAAATATAACTTTATTTTATAAAATCAGTTAACATAAATTAGTAATTATGAAAATTAATACATATAATATTAAATGAGAATAAGAATCTTTTGATGGAAGAATTAGCCGTTGAGTTATTTCTAACTCAACGTTGCCTATAGGGTACACCGCGTAGAAGTTTCTTCCTAGCACCCCAATATATTATCTATATGTCCTATAATCTACATGTTTATAAAAATAATTAAGTATTATAAAGTAAAATATACTGTCTAAAAATAAAATTTTTCTGTCAATAAATTAATTTAAAAAAATTGTAGTGTATGATAAAAATAAATAATTATATATAACAATTTTAAATAATAAATAATTATGTACATTTCAAATAATTAGGTAGGTAATAGAGTCAAATTTATAATAAATAAAATAGTTTAAATTATAGGTATAAAAATATAGTTATGATCAATTTTTGATGTTTTACTAAAATTTAAGGTTTCATCCATAGATAGGTATACATCAATATTATTTTTTAAAGATTCTCTAATAAATTTTTATATATTTTATTATCAATGTTTGAAAAATACCATGACAAAATATTTATTAAATATTAATAATAATAATATAATAATATTAATATTTTATTATCAATGTTTGAAAAATACCATGACAAAATATTTATTAAATATTATTAAATATATTTTGTCATGAAAAATACAGTAATGTGATAAGAAATATAAACAAGAATCAGCATAAGAATAAATTATACGCGCATGCGTATTTAAGACCATGGAACGTCAGGAATAGTTCCTGCAACGATCCATTCGTAAAGTCAAATACTATAAACGAATTAAACGATATATTATAGTATTTGGTGAAGTATACACCGCGTCACCGCGACCGCCATTTAGTGTTCACCAATAGGCATTAAGCAAATTTACTCGTATGCTGCGCTAGTAGCAATAAGTTCGAGTCGCCGCTACATGACCTGCAGTTATATAATATAATACCAACGTAAAAATTATTTGACGAGACATACATAATAAAACTACGATTATGAACAAACATTAAAAATTATTTTAAAATGTCAAAATAAAAACCATTAAACTGGAATTTTATTTAAAAAAATAAATAAATTATCGAAAATTCTACTACGTATTTAATTACAAGCATTATGTATTTAAAATTTATGTCGTTTAATGTATTTAATAGTTGGTGGCACTGTAACCATATGTAACCATTTTGTGTATTGTTTAGTGTTTTTATAATTTTTTCACCGACTGCTCGCTCGCGTTTTGTGTTTGTCTTTGTTCATTGTTCACGCTTTACTTTTGGTTGGTGGCGTTCTGGCGTTGTTTATCAACTGTGGAATTTGTTTCATACCTTTGAAGACGGCATTTTTGAGCAGAAATATTATTTTTCAATGTTTTTACTTTTGCGTGTGAAGTTTGCCTAAACACGCATCTACTTGCATTCCTAGATTTTAACTGATTCATGAATTGCTGGTGAGTATAAAAGGGAAACTAAATATTACTAAGCGGTGGTTTAATTGATGACAAAATTTATCAATACCTAGTTACTCAAGGTCATGCGCATTAGTTTAATAGTTTTGAACACTACAAAATGCTCGAATTTTTCTTCATCCCTGCGTTTACCTAAACAAATTACTAATATCCTTTTTATTAAATTATTTTTATTACATTTTTAAATGTTTTAGGCTAAATGAACCTCTCCAATCCTGATTTGAACGAATGCTTATACTTTATCAACTTTAATCAAGACAGCACGTAAGTTCCAACATTTGAATAAATCACATAATGTGTTGCTTCATTTTATTATCAACCCTGCAGTACTATGATTGTTGATCGGGTATAAATACAAGAATAAAAATGAGAATGTGTGTATAAACATGCACAGCAATAGTTGATATATGACCATGTATTACCTAAATTTATTTATTAAATTGTTTTAATTTATTTTTCTATGAATGAATTATAACTGATTCAATTATTCTACTATGAGCACATACTTTATTTTTAAGTATACGTAGGTACACTTTGTTAGAGGTAAATATAGAAAATTCAATCAATAGTAGGTACTTGGTATATTATTTAAAGTAAAAAATATTTGAAAACTTAACATTTGTTTATAATTAATATTTGACTAAAATGTAAAGATATCTCTAAGATACTAAATCCATAAAAAATTATGTTTTTCAAAAACTAATTTTAAATTTATATGATACATTTTTAACAAGTGTACTTATTATTCAAAGTATATAATCTTATAATACATTTATTAGTAATTTGTTGTGAAAATATTCCTATGTATATTTTGTTTACCTTATTTACTAAAATTAGTAGTCAATTATACATTTTTTAGTTTTTATAAATGAAATTGCCTTATTATTTTTATAACGTATTTATCTATTATAAAACAAAATAAATTTAAATCAAAATAAGTAATTATTATTGATGCAAATTTTTATTTTTTATTGTAATCTAATTATTTATAATTATCATTAGTAATGAACTAATGAATTAATTATAATTATACCTACATGGCTTAGAATTATATGTTAGTTTTAAATAATCAATTTAAAATTACAATATTTATATAAATTACTTTTATATTTGTTTGTCTAATAAGTACTATAAATGAGTAGAAACATATGAAGATATTAACTTAATTTATGTATACAGCAAAACTTATGTTTTACTAACAATATAACAAAGACTTTCAGAAAAATTTTCAAAATGTATTTATACCCATATTTATATTTATCACATTCCACTTCTGTAAAATTTAAGGGGGAAATTGTATTAAATTTAAAATAACGCAAATCTCAGTAGGTATATGTGGGCAACAATACAATTAAATATAACGTAATATTTTTAAAAAATTAATATATAAATTTTATCAATTGTATGTTAGGAAAGAAATATACTCGGAAATATATTTAAAATTTAAAAAAATATATTCCATAGGCAAATATTTGGTCATATTCATATATGTTTGAAACTTTTTAATTAGATGTTGTAGGATTGCTTATAAATAATTTAATATTTTAGCTTTAATATGTTATAAGTATGCCACTTAACCATGGTAACAAACATTAAAATATATTACTTTATTATTGTTACATTATACAATTGCTTTAATATTTTAAGGTTGCCCATTTGTTTAAATCATTTTTTCGTTATGTAATATTAATTGAATATATGGTAGATTGATATTAAATTTGATTTTTCTAAAATTTAATGTGTTAATAATAATTAATTTTCAACAATAAGCATTAAATTTATTTTATGAAGTATTTACCTATTTTCAATATATTTATCAGTATGGATTGCAAATTAGTGAAATTAATGGAAGTTTTTCACTTGGGTCTAATCTAGAGATGTAAATTGTGATAAGTTATTTTTGGATATATTGTTTAGAATTTTAATGAACATGTTTTTGTGGTTTCAAGTTTTTTTTCTTCAAAAATATGATTTTGGATAAGTATTTAATTAGTGCCAAGTTATTGGTTGTAATGAAATCTACGTAAAAATTATTATTCACTTCATCGTTATTACTGAGAATATTGCAGGTAAACAAAAGTTTAAGTACCTATATATTATATATATTTTATTTTATAAACTTATCTTATATCTAACCAAAAGTAATTTTTTAAAAAAAAACTTAGCATTATTTAATATTTCATTTTTATCAGGCAAAGCTGATCAACAATATAATACAACTATTTTCAAACTCTTGGTTAATACTGAAGTGAAAAATAAAATAAATATAATAATATTTAATGTGTTATCTTATCTGTAATATTAACAAATTAATTCAAGAAAGCTGTTACCATGGTTTTGTGTCCTAATGTAATTAAGTTCAATGTATTTATAAATTCATAATTGTTTAATATCAATTGTTTTGTGTTTTATTTCTTGTTGATCAACTTTTAGCCTATTATCATTGATTATAAATGATTATAATGTGTATTGTATATTAATGTATATTATTGTAGGTTTACTTGGTTAAATAACTAATATATTTTATTTTTATAAATACCTTTAATTTGTTTTTTTATTTATTATAATTTAATTCATATTAATTTTCAGTTAAAAATGGAAGTTGAACTGGATCAAGATTTGGTCTATACTGCACTTCAATATCATGGGCCTAAATTACAAGAAGCATTAGGAAATGAAGTTGGTGATTCTCATATATTCACAGGACTCTCTGGCTTAAATTTCCCAGCATATGCTAATGGTCATAGCAATACTAATAATGATTTTGACAACGAAAAACAATCAAAACTCCACAAATTTATTGTAAACCATTCCAAAACATTTTTCAATGTTGATTTATTGGCTAATATAAAACAGAAACAATGTGAAGACTTTGAAGCAAATTCATTTACTGTAATGCCACCATATGAAGTTTTTGGTTATATTAACAAAGAAATGAAATTAAAAAACTTCTACAATGAACTTACAGAAGGTGAAATTATTATTACTTCAATATCTTCTAAAACTGTATCTGGATTAATTTTGAAAGTGTTATGTACTTATACTGAACCTATTAGGTGTGTTTCTGACATTAATATTCGTGGTTTTTGTCCAGCGTCAATTCCTGGTCTTAGTATTGGGGATAACTTATGTTGTGAAGTGTTAGAAGTAGTTCCTGAAACTTGTAAATTAGTTTGTGGAATAAAAGGAGTTAAATGCCATAAAAAATATAAGGATTTACTTGGCTTATTTAATATGGACAATTGTCCTCAAACGTTTAAACTGTTTCATGCTGGTAAAAGTGATGAATCATATGACTATATGCTACAAAACTCTACTGGTTTTAAGAATCCATCAAATATTTGTAACTTGGAATTAATAACTGGTTTGTTTGATGATAGGTATTCAATTTTACCCACACTATCTGGAAGTTTTCCAGAAAAAGAAACTGCGTTGGAACTGAGAAAAGTTCAGTCTGCTCAGTGGGCTATACAAAGTGTTTCTGATGGAATAAAATACTTTAAAGCAGGACAACATTCTGAAGCATTTTTATGCTTAAATAAAGCTTTGACTATTGATTCATTAAATGTAGAAGCTTATGTAGCTAGAGGTGCATTGTATGCCAATTTAAGTCGTTTTCAAAAAGCTATTGAAGATCTAAAATCTGCCTTAAAAATAAATCCAAAACATGTAAATGGCCATAAATATCTTGGTGAAACTTACATAGGGTATGCTAGAACTTTGGAGTCGCAAAATAAATTGGAAGAAGCATTACAATATTATGAAGAATGCTTACAAGTATTACCTGATCATGATGAAGCAAAAGCATCTATTGAATATTTAAAAAATAATCTCTTAGTTGGTAGAATTAGTAATTCTTCAAATACATTAGATAATTTAAATAAAAAGAAGATTGATAATGACTTGGAATTTGAAAAGTCTGCTAGTAGTAGTAGTAGTTCAAATAGCAATAGCAGTTCAAGTGATAGTTCAAGTTCAGGCAGTTCTTCAGATGAAGAAAGTAATAGTTCTTCTGATAGTGATTCTGATCACTCGTCTTCTTCTGATAGTTCAAGTGACGGATCATCTGGTAATGAGTCGCAAAAGATTGAAAAAGAAAGATCTTTATCACCTTTTAGTAAACGCATAGCTATGATGGATGGAAGTAATGCAAATGGTGGGGGATTACCCTGCAATCCTTCATTTGTTGCAACAGAAAATTCTCAGTCTCAACAATTATGTAAAGAAAAAGAAAATGATATAGAAGGAAGAATTCAAAAGTTATTAATTTTAAGTCAAACGAGCAAAGGTAAAAAAGGTAAACAAATTTCTCTTGACCTTCAAAAATTATTACAAGATGCATATGCATTAAAGAATGAAGAAAAGAAAACTGAAAAAAAAAACAAGAAGGCTAAAGACAAAAAGAAGTCACATAAGCATAAGAAAAAGGATTCTAAAAATAAACAGAAAGTTGTTAAAGATCAGGAACATCATCATAAAAAAAATAAATCAAAAAAACACAAGTTTACCGAACTGGCATTAGAGAATGAACAGCAAGTTACCCAAAAGTCCAGTCTACCTGATCCAGAGAGTGTTAAATCAAATTTATCAAATTTAAAAGAAAATATTTTCTTTAAAAAGTATGTTAAACCCAATGATAAACCCAATGATCAAAATGTTATTGAAAAAGAAAATGAACAATCTGATACATTAAAAACAAATGAAACTATAGATGTCCCAAATACTACATACAAATATGTGGAAGATCCATCATTAATTCCAACGCCCAAATTTAAAATGCAGCTACCTACTACAACTACCACTTATGTTGTAAAACCTAAGAAAAAAGACCCAATTGATAATGTACCATATATTTGGGATAGCAATCGTTTGCCTGCTAATCAAGATTTAATGAGAACACAAACTTCAAATGCTAATGAAACCAATGTAACTAATAATACAGACCATACATTTTCCACTTCTTATGACGCAACAAACAACAAAGGGTTTTATAATTTACCTGCATCAACTCATTCTACATCTGAAGGGAATGTAAATAATATGGAATTTCAACAAAAACAATCGTATACAAGTCCTAATCACAAGCAAAGATCACGTAGCCGATCATTATCTAAAAGACGAATGGCCTATTCAAGAAGCAGAAGTTCTGGAGCTCGTTCAAGTCAATCGCCATTTAAAAAGAAACTTAAAGAAACATCCAAATCAAAAACTAGAAGTCGCTCTGGCTCTTATCCTAGGCATAGACGTTATTCATCTTCACGGTCTAATCGCTCCCGCTCATCTTCTCGTTCATATTCTCGATCACGTTCACGTTCTCGTTCCAATTATCATCGTAATCGTATGCCATATTATAACAATCGTAATCGTGGTACATATTATAAACCACGTTTTCAAAATCAAAATCATCATAATCGTGGTTTTCAAAATCGTGGCAATTTCCAACATCGTGGAAATTATGTGCATCGTCAAAATTATAATAATTACAACAATAATTGGAATAATAGAGGTCAAAGAGGAGGTAATGGAAGACCACGTTTCTTTCATTATAGACCTAGGCAATATGATAGAAATAGACATTATGATAGACGTAGTTACTCGGGTTCTCCAAATCGTCGTAGCCGTAGCCGCAGTAAGAGTCGTAGTGGATCCAGGCATTCATCAAAGGAATACAATAGAAAACGTTATTCTGGTGGTAGTGGTGAAGATTTACAACAACATATTACTAATAATAAACCAAAAACTCCACCAGAACCAGCTACTGAAACCAACAAATGGCAACATGATGGCACTGATAACAATAATGGTAATAGAAATTCACAAGAATTTGATGGAAGATCCATTGAATAAAACTTTTAAACTGATAATTTAATTTTTTAAATAACTATTTTATTCATACTTTTAATATTTTTTGTTTTAATCATATGTATTTTTTCAATTTTAATTTATAACTGGAAAATTTGAAAATTATAAATATATTGTAATTGTATACTTAAATTTACAATGTCAAATTTTTCATTAATATCATAGTTATTTCTGGGCTTTTTTACACTGTTTATAAAACCTATTATAGTTAGGGATATTATTTTTATTAATATATCGGTGTTTAATGGATATGAAGACTGTATTTCACATTTTTAATAAAATTTTAGTTTGTAGTTTACAAAAAAATAAAAAGTTTTCTCTTTCGTGTGCATATAACATTTTATCTCATCTTTATAAAAAAATACTTATAAATTAAATAAATTATAAACATCTATAGAAACAACAAAAAAAGTAATATTCCTAAAAAGTATCACTAGATTCCTGTAAAAATTTAATTTGTGTTACTACTTATGTTATAATTATTACTTTTTATATTTACGTTATTCTATGTACATAATGTAGGGAGTGTTTTGTCAACTAAATTTTATGTAAAACCATTTAAACTAAGCAATTATTTTTTATCTAATTTCATTTTGAGATATTATTTTACACTTATAATAAATAGATAGTGTAACTAATTGATATTACAATAATTCGGTATTTTTTTTTTCTATTATATGATTAAAATATGATAAATCAAAACTAAAAATGAGTATTTATTTTAAAAACAATTGTTCATTTGAAAAATGGTTAAAATAAATAAATAATTAATTCTTTATTTAAGCACATTTTTGATAATTTACAATTTATTTGTAATTAAACATTTTATTATTTGATAAATTTCTATTATACAAAATAAAAGTTATTTTATTTAATAAGTGTTAAAATTGGTTTCCATAGCTAAATTTCTGTACTTAAATTATTGCTATCAAGTAATTATAAAATATAAAATGCAACAAAATAATATATAATTTAGTACCTATTGAAATTATCCAGATATATTAAAATTAATAAAATTAAAATTATATACATTCCAATAGTTGACAAAAATTAAATTACTATAATATATTATGTTGAAGCATTACTTAGTAAATCATGTAAAAAAAAAATATTTAATTTACAGTGTCATAGTGATTAAACAAAGAACTTTCTTTAAATCCCTTACATAGAAAACAGAAATGAGCCTAACGACTACCATGGCAATATGGTAGCATACTGTTAGAAGGGAATGTAAAATTACAATATATTTTAGATCCTGAGTGAAGCGAAGAGTGTGTATTTTGGTTTTACAATGATGTGTCTTTTTTTTTTTTTTTTTTTTTTTTTTGTCTGAAGACTTACTACATGAAATAATGCTCCGATTTTCACGAATAGCATATGTTTCCGGTCGGAAAGTGGATGTAGTTTGTAACTTTATTTAGGTCATTTTTCGAATTTCTCAAAATTGACCTGTTGTGATAGAATAAAATGTCGAAAAACGGCATTTTCACGAAAACTTAAATTTCGACGAATTCGATTTCAATATTTCAAGATAACTCTGGCAATTTTAAAGTTAAAGACTAAAATTTTATTGGGTGTTCACATAGGTACTATATATAGGTATGTGATAAAATTTTAAAACCGTTACATTACTTTTTCTACCAAATATAGAGCTGAATATTTCGTAAAATTCTAGTTTTTATGTATATAATGTTTGATTAAATTGGCGATTTTGGGTTTTATGGTTTGGAAATTTTACTGAAGTAGGTATACTTCATATTACTGTAATACAATACAAATACATATAATAATAACATACAAATATATACATATTACTTAACATATCAAAATATTAGAAAAAACCAAATCTTAATTTTTTTATGGCTGTTTAAAGTTAATATTTTTATTTTAAATGAAAATCTTAGAATCCATATAAATATTATTTTTATTATTTCTCAATACTTTTACAATAAAAAATTAATCGAAAAGCCAAAAAAATTTGGATAATTTTATTGAAGCATACTGATATATATTTCAATGTATTTCCAAAATCTCAAGACTAATTTTTTTTTTTTTTATAGTTGAAATTTCAGTAAAATCAATATTTTACAATAAAGTTAAATAAAATGTTTGAGAATTTTATTGAAGCCTAAATACATTTTACTTAATTCAGTTCCAATTAATTGTGAATTATTACATTTACGATTTTTTTTTTTTTTATAGCTGTTTAAAGTATAAAATAGAAGAGCTGATAATCCTGCCGCAGGAATACAAGTATGCAAATCATAGTGTTTAATTTTAATTAGAATTTGAATGTAATGATAAACCATTGCATTCGAAAAAAGTATTTTGAGGAAAGTTCTGTCAGATATGGGCATTTAGGTGACAGGATTTTATCTAGAAAATTAGACTTGAGAATTGTATAGGGTGTTCCGTGTTCATTTATGTACATGTACTATATGTGTGATAAAACTTCGCGTTTTATATATTTAAAAAAAAGTGTCAAAATTGAAAATTACTTACATTATCTGACTGAATTTCGCTCAAAATCGTTTTTTCGAATGCAATGGTTTATCATTGTATTCAAATTCTAATTAAAATTAAACACTACAATTTGCACATCTGTATCTCTGCGGCAGAATATTATCAACTCTTTTTTATTATGTATATTTATGAAGTTGTAACTTATATATCAAACATAATTGCTGATGAATACTAATTTTTATGTATTATAAAATATAAAGATTAAAAAAAGATGAACCTTTAAAGTGTTATACATGAAAAGCTACCCCATGGACAGTGTAATACGAGTAGTATACTGGAAAATAAATGTTTATCACTAGTAATAAAAATAAATTATTCTAAAATATAAAATGTATTCGGGTGTTCATAGAATAAAAAAAATACATTTATTATACTCGTATATCGATATATACGATATACACTCGTAAAAAACGATTATTAAATTGAACTATTGGATGGTGAGGAAAGTCCCAGACCCTGGTATCCTCCCCGTGGTTGTACCACTGATGAGTGCATTGTGCGTTATACGCGTATAAATAAATTATAATCATGATTATAATGTTAAAAATTAAATGCCTTGTGTAGTTATATTATAAAAATATTATGTTGTTTGGACGCATATCACAATGTGTATATTATAGTTATGACTTATAAGAGTTATGTCACATGTAAGCTTATTAGTAATTACGTTTATTATATGTATATTCGTATGTGGTGGAGTTTATTTATTCATTTGTAATATTTGTATCTTGTATGCACATAAATACATAAATATAATGCAACGGACAGCTGTTTGCTCGTTTCGAACGCGTATCGACATCATCAAGGCAGTCCGGTATCGCAAGTCGCAATATGCATTTCAAACGAATTACGCGTTTTTTATATATTTTTTTTTTCTAATCAGGTCGCATTCGAGGTCAAGTTTTGTGACAATCCCACGCGCGTACCTAATATTAATGCCCCGCGTACACTTTCGACGGTGGGCCGACAACAAGCGAAAGTGATCCTTCGTCCGGCGTGCAGATCACCTATCATAATATTATTACGCGTTGTATATTATCGTGCCGTGCGTTTTATTTTTTCCTCTCCTTTTTAATTAGCCCACATATTTTATGATTTTCGTAAAACCGTATACGATTTTACACATTATAATCCGTACACAATGTGATTCTATAATAGTATTTCTAGTTAATTACGTTTAAAACTGTTTTTTTTCAAAATATGGGACACTAGTTTTTTTTTGTTTTTTTTTTTTTTTGCTTCCTCGGGGTAGTCAGTACTCATTTAATCGTACTCTGATCTAGATATAAGATATAATCTTAATCTAGAAAATTTACAAATCTGTAATACAAATTGTATATTATTATGATTTATGGATGTCGTATACCATATACGCAACACGCAACGAAATCTATATAAATATATAATACATTATACGTATTTTGGCGGGAGCCACGTAGTACGCACTCTGAGTGCGGGTGTACCTACTTATTAATTTTTATATTATACACGCTGTAAATCTGTAATACAGTCGCGTCGAACCAGTTCTCTCGTATAGATTTCGACAATATAATATTATATTTTTCTCTCATAAAATAATCATAAATATTACAATAATATTATAATTTTATATATTTACACGAAACGTAATAATAATATTATCAACCTATAACCCAGTATTGTATTCGTATACTAAAACGCAACCATTAACCAACACCATGAACAAACACGGCGTGCGATTCGCGTAATAATACTTTTAACACACGTTTATGTAGAGAATGCTTGTGTGCGTATTATATTTTAAATTTTCATATAATAATAATAATAATAATAATATGTAATATTATGACGTTGTTATTACGACAACTCTATACAACACGTTATAATAATTATTATATTCCGCCGCGGGCGCGCAACAAGTACGACGACAGTGATAATACACCTAATAATATTGGCGCGTGCGACTGTACGTCATTCGTGCGTGTGTGAAATTGACGGCGCGTCGTTCGGAATGGTGCTAAACGATGCGGTTTGATGCGAAAATCGCTAATTCGACGGGTTTACCAATCTATAAAGTGTAAATAATAAATTGTTTGGTGTATCGTTAATATTATTATCGTTTTATTTCGGACGACCGTTAAGTATTAAAATAATAAAATATCGTTATGATGATATTGTTATGTTTTATTAAACCCAGTGTATCGTGATGATAAGTTTCGCGTAAAACGTGTCATACCATTAATACATTATGTATTATATTTATCGAATTAAAAATTAAAATATAATAATTAATATATAAGAGTAGTTATTGTTGTTGTTGTTGTTGTTGTTATTGTTGTTATTATTATTATTATTATTAGATACCCGCGCGATGTGCTGTTGAAAGTCGCGGACCCTTCAAGTATATTTTACAAAATATAATTATTATATATTTGTATAATAAATTATTACGTATCTGTTTAATGTCGAACGGTGCTTCGTTGGAACTCAAATATTTCAGTTTTGGTACTGCTGGCAAAAAAGTTTTGAGCAGGTATACGACTTTACACGATTTTCAACAATAATATAATTATTATACGAATTATTTTAAAATTAGATCCACAGAAATGACCCAATCCTGTCTAAAATGTTTATTGTTATTATTTATTATTATCATTAATTATTATTATTGGTCGCGTTAGTGTGACATTTAAACGATTTAAATTATAATTTGTAATATTATATTATTGTTTTAATATGACATAATTATTAAAACTCGAACATCCGGCAAAATAATGTTAATTTTGCGATAACATTTTTTTACAATGATGATAATAACAATATTTGCGGACGTATGTAGTAACAAAACGAAAACGAAAAACTCCAATTCCTATTGTTTTTTATTGTTATTGTCATGACTCACGATTACCGTTTGACGTGACCAATAATATTTTAATTGGTTTCTTCCATTATTTCTTCACAAGTGGTTTGACCGGTTAATATCAATAATAAATTGTCTTTAAAATACGAGATATACATACCTTATTACAGTTCACGTGTACGTGCGACCTAATAATATTGATACATTTTTTTTTTCGTTTGTTTTCCCATAAAAATTACCCGTTAAACGGTTCTCCATATTATATTATTTTTAAATTAATACGTCATTTTACACAAACGCCGCGAGTGTAATAATTTTATATTAATACATCATAGCAAAACTGATGAGTAAAAAAAATTACAATTGCATATGAATAATTATTATTTTAATACATTAAAATAGTGTTCTTTGTGTACGATTTATATTTTTTACTTTTTGACCGCGGTATATGGTCTACGTTTCTACAATAATTTATCTACCGTGGTTTTGGCATGTTATAATAATATTTATTATATTAGATTATAAACTATACATGTATTATTATTAAAAGTATAAAAAGAACTTTGTTGTGGGACTCGTTTTGTTTTGATATTTTCAGTAATACGCGCATAAGCAATGGCACTTTATTGTTTATTGTAGATTTGTAGGTACTCGTATGCTCAAACATGCGCTTGTACTATATTAAGTAAATTAGGAATTTCTATACGTCGCGGTTCTCGTGATACATTTGTAATGGACCTGTGATATTGGCATATTGTTATTTGTTATGTAATTGACTAGACGACCTTAAATATAAAAAGTCTAATGTTTATGAAAATTTAAAACGTATCGATTTGTGACTTTTATTGGTACCTGATAATTTAATATTTTAATTTTAAATTATAATAAAAACATTCGATGAATTTCATGGTAAACTTGACGAATTATTTTTTACGTAAATATTTTTTAACGGTTCAAAATGTATTAGGACAAAAATTATCTGCATAGAAAAATTAGTTGTAACAATAATTATTAACCAATAATAAAAAATAATTCGTGTTTTTTTTGTTAATCTTTAAAATACGTTAAATTAATTTAAAATCATTTAATCATAAAAAACACATAACTTTAAGTTGGGCATGACAAATTATACGATATTTTATATTTAATACATATACATTTTTAACATATTTAATTTTCTTATAGTATGACGGTATAAACCTAAATCTACTCGTAATATTAAAAGAAACTTAAATTACAAATTACAAATTTAAATAAAATAGGTAATATTGTGTTTTGGATATTTCTAAAATAATATATTGGTGCCGTTTAAAAAATTTCGAATAATTATAATATTTTTTGTATTTGATCATTAAATTGATTGATTGTTGATATTTTAAAATTATTTTTATTATTTTTTTTTATACTAGGATATTATCAATTTTACAATACATAGGTAAACTTTTCACTAAACAGGAAACTTAAATTTAATATTTTAACTCCAAATTTATAGAATATTTTTACATGTATGACATAATCATAATCATACGAGTACATAACTACATAAACATTTTATAAAATATATCATTATATCAAACAAGTTTAAACATTTAAAACTGTTCAATGATTCATATTTTCTATTACACTCACTATTTATACTGCAGTTTAAGCTTATCAATTGACAATTACAATTATTTTTTTATTTTTGATAATTTCGATTTCTATAAATAGTAATTTTTAGTTCAATTTTAGTTTCAAAATTAAATAAGACAGATCAAACTCAAATGAAATTGTTTTAATATTTACATATATTAATACATACTAATAACTAATATTATATTAAATAGGTAAGTTTTTAAACTGAAATATTAGTACCTATGTTATGATTTATTATGTGGTTTATTATAAAATCATGTTTCATTTGAGTACTTCCTCCTTAAATCTTAATAAATATTATAATATGTTTTATATTAATTATTTTATTAAAATATTTGATGAAATCTTATTTGTTTATGTAATATTAAGAAATGAAGAAATTGTTTTAAAAAACAACATTAATTGATTTTAGTAGTTAGTTTTTCGAAGTATTAATTAGACCGTCAATTTGAAAATGATTAAATTTAATATTTATCTATTTTTTCAGTTTTTATTTAGTTCAATAAATTGATATTGAATTGAAATTTGAATTAATTAATTTTAGATCTGTTAACAATTTACAAACCATTATTTTTACTATTTTCATAATTATTATAGAAAAAGAATAGTAATATTTCAAAAGATATTAAATACTAATATAATAACCCTATACCGGCTATATCTAATAATTCCATACTATGATATAAAATTATTTTTAGTTTTAACTTGGATTTGTATATTGTACTTATAAGTCGTGCTCATAATCTCATATTATAAACAAATAATTATTTATTAAGATTAACCACATTTTTCCTAATAGTTTTAAATTTTTAATTATAATGTTTGATGTATTAGGGTAAATTACCTTGAAATATGACTAGAAGTACAAAGAACATTTACTGCTGCATATTACACTGTATTATAATAGGCAATCCTACTGTTGTGAGAAATGTGCTTGCATCTATCAAGGTTACTCGGTGCATATGTTTCATAATCGCAATGCAAGGTTTATTTTTTGTATAATTTATACATTACAAATAAGTAATTTAAAATATATGTGATTTTTTATTCTTTTGTATATTATGTCAATAGATAAATTGTATATAATAGTGAATACCGATGATTAATGAGTATTTAGAATTTTTTCATATAATTTCAAATAAATTAAAATATATACAATTATAAATTTATTGTGTATATTTAACAAGCATTTCTTAAAATTCAATTATTCCTATACTATAAAATTATTTATATAACATATTTTTAAATAAAAACAAATAGGTATTTACATTATAGGTATACCATATACATATTATAATATATTTAGTAACACCTATAATTAACATGTTTCAGGTCATTAGCAGTTGGCACAAAGACTGGATATCGTTTATACTCCTTGTCTTCAGTTGATAATCTTGACCAAATATATGAAAATGGTAAAACTCATTATACTATTTTTTATAAACAATTGTAATGTAATAATTAAAAATTATTGTAATTTTATCATTACCACAATAGAATCAGAAGATATCTGTATTGTGGAGAGGTTATTCAGCAGTAGTTTGGTTGCAGTGGTCAGCTTGTCGTCGCCACGTAAGTTAAGAGTGTGTCATTTCAAAAAAGGAAATGAAATATGTAATTACAGCTACTCAAACACTATATTGGGCGTAAAATTAAATAGAGCTGTAAGTATATTTTCTAGTATTAATCAGAAACATACTGTAGTATGTGGTCTACCTATGTCTACTAGCAGTCTACTCATGAAATAATATTTATTACATTCACCCTAACATATTTATTCTGGGATTTTTGTTATAATTTTAGATGACAACATATGGATGTGATTTATTAGACTTGATATATTAGTTGCTGATAATGTTAGTTATATGTGGTCGTAATTACAAATCACAACATAATTTTACATTTCATAAAAAGTGTATTATTAAATCATATTAAAAAAAACAACAACCTGTTTGAATTTTTTAAGAAGATATACTCAAAGTGTACAATTAATTAATTAAAATTATATTATATTTAGGAAAACAAAGTTTTGTGTTTTTACAAAAGCGATGAGAAAGGCTCAAGATAAATAAAATTAATAAATGTAATTACAATTTTATATTTTTAAATTAATTTTTACATAAAGTTAAGTCTATCTATCTATGACGTTTTACAAGCCATTTGTACACTGAGCCACCGATCTCTTTCCTTAGCCAGTTCAACTCCGTTCTCAATTCCAAGCTCTTCTAAGTCCTTGTCCACTCTATCTTGAGATTAACTCTAACCGTTAAATACATATTATTATTAATATAACATAATACAAATTATTTTTATTATTATTAGAAATATATAGGTAGACCACATATTATATTAGTACCATAATAATTGATGTAATTTAAATTTATAATTACATTTTTGTTCACTTTTTTCTTATGATAGAGATTAGTTGTATGTTTAGAAGAATCATTGTATATACATAATATACATGACATGAAAGTCTTACACACAATTAGAGACACTCCACCGAACCCAGCAGGACTTTGTTGTCTATCAACAAATAGTGATATGTGCTATCTGGCATATCCCGGTTCAAGCACAACTGGTGAAGTACAAATTTTTGATGCCATCAATTTGGTAAAATTTATATTACAATAATTTGTTATATAATTAAATTGTAATTAATTATTTTAAATTTTAGCAATCTGTGTCTATGATCTCAGCACATGAAAGTCCTTTGGCGGCTATGTCTATTAGCCATCAAGGTTATCGAATAGCTACAGCTAGTGAACGCGGTACTGTTATTAGAGTGTTCAATATTGCTGACAGCACCAAGTTATTTGAATTTCGTCGTGGTGTTAAACGTTGTGTCAGTATTTGTAGTTTGGCCTTTAGTATTGATGGCTTGTACTTGTGTTCATCAAGTAATACTGAAACAGTGCATGTGTTTAAATTGGATGACACTAAAGAAATGTATGTAATTAATTTTAAATAATGTGTTTTTTTGAGTAATAATTTATATTGTGTTATATAGTCCACAAATGCCCGATGAACAACAAAGCTGGATGTCATTTATATCAAAAGCTGTGACTGCATCAGCTAATTATCTACCAACTCAAGTAACAGATGTGTTCAACCAGGGCAGAGCAGTAGCTTCAATTCATCTGCCATTTCAGGGACTAAAAAACATTTGCACCATAGTAATGTAAGTGATAAAACATTAAATTATTACAAATATTCAATAATGTATTTAATTACTATAATAAAATTATAATAATTATATTATATTTAGGGTGGACAAAGTTTTAAGGTTGTTGGTAGCTTCATCTCATGGATATTTATATGTCTATAATTTAGATATGGAAGAAGGTGGTGAATGTATCCTTTGGCGTACACACAGGTTTGTTATACATTTTATATTTTTGTTGTCCAATTAAACATATTAAAAATGTTTATTTAACTGTAATATCTAGATTGGATGGCCAAACAGATGTAGATAGTCCTAAATCAATAAAATCCAAGGATGCTAGTACATCTAAATTAGATAAAAACATAAAAAAAGAATCGCCAAGCAATTCAAATTTAGGTAATGAAACTTAAACTGAATAATTTTAAACATATGCATAGTACTAATTTTAATACTCATTATAATTTAGTAATTATCTAATAAACTAATTAATTATTTAAATCCATTTCCCAGAACTAGCACTAATATTTTATAATTAAATAAGTTTCATTATTCTATTGTTTTTTTTTTTTAAGTATTTTTATTCTTAATACATACATTTCCAAATAGTATACAGGGTGTCCCACTAAATCGGTTACAGGTTGTGCGGAGTGAAAATAAGATATTTTAACGGTTTTAAATCTGGAAACCTTAATGTACTCTACATACATACATTACATTACATTACATTACATTACATTACATTACATACATTTTAGTATAAAATAAAATTCTTCCATCAGTTCAAAAAACTTTTGAAAGTTGCAAGGCAACCCCCATTTTTTTAGAAATCAATTTTTATTGTATTTTTATAAATATTTTTTATTTGTGGATTTTTTTCCTATACCCAAAATTTGTTGAGTTATTAGCCTTAAAGGGTTTTAAAATATTATAAATAAAATAGCTTCATATTATTTTTCTTTTTTTTGATACATGGGTTTTTATTTTACTAATATTTTGATGTTAAATCACTTGTAGAATTTTTTATTTTTAAAAATTTTATTTTACTGTTTTTAATTAGGTATTTTTTATACGTAGTAAAATTTTGATATTGTAGTTACATCAACTTTTCGTGAAAATATTGAACTTTTGTTAAATTTTCAGTATTTTCTTATAATTATGATAAAGTTAGTAATGTTGGATTTTACTGAAAACTTTATAGTAGCCTAACGACATATTACTTAACTTTTATTTTATTTTATAGTAATGTTTATTAAAATTGGCAATTTTGGATTTTAAGCTTTTAAAATAAATTGTACTGATTCATAACTAAATATACTTCAAAAATCATAACTTCATAAGTCTAAATTTATTCTTAAATCAATAATATATGTACCTACCTATAAGTAAATTTATAATCTATATACCTACAATTTAAAATTATATTGTAATAAATATTTCATGTAATTCAAACATACAATAAATAGTTGATTCAGGGTCACCAGAGGGCCCATATGATGAGGCCCACCAGGAAAATCCTGATTTACCGATACGCCTATCCGCCCCTGTTCAAGCGAAATACAACTTTTGAAAGTTAAATGGCAATCCCCATTTTTTTAAACATTTTTTACAAATGTTTTTTATTCTACGCTCAAAATTCGCAGAGTTATAATGTGTTTAAGTTTCAAATAAAATGACAGATACGAATAGATATGATTCAAAAATTTTTTTGTTATTAAAACCTCAATACTACAAATAAATATTCAATAAATCAACTTAATTAATAATTAAAAATTATTTAGTTGATTTATTGAATATGTATTTATAGTATTGAGGTTTTAATAACAAAAAGAAATTTAAATCGTATCTGTCATTTTATTTGAAACTTAAACACACTATAACTTGGCGAATTTTAGGCATAGAATTTTTTTATTGTAACCTTTGTAAAAAATGTTTAAAAAAGTACAATAATAATTAATTACTAAAAAAAGTGGGAGTTGCCATTTAACTTTCAAAAGTTGTATTGCTCATGCAATAATTGGATGAGTGGAATTTTTTTATTATGCTAAAAATTAACGTCCATGAACAACTACATTAAGGTTTTCAAGCTTAAACCTATCAAAATACTAGGATTTTCCATTTATCAAAAGAAAGAAAAATAATATGAAGCTATTTTATTTATAATTTTAAAACCTTATAACTCAGAAAATTTTGAGCGTAGAAAAAAAATCCTCAAATAAAAATTTTTTTAAAAAAAAGGGGTTGCCTTTAACTTTCAAAAGTTGCACTGTGCATGCGCGAATTGGACTGATGGAAAAATTTTATTTTATACTAAAATAAAACTTCAGTAAAGTACATTAAGGTTCTCGGACTTAAAACCATCAAAATATCTTATTTTCGCCCTGCACAACCCTGTAATGGATTTAGTGGGACACCCTGTATATTCATGTCATAGAAATATTATCAACTACATAAAATGCTTTGCCTTGTGAATTTAGATTTAACCAAAAAATATTGCTTTGTTCTTTGGCCATTTATTTTGTTATAATTATTAGTTATTACTTATTACTGATATCATTATTTTAATATTATTTTTATTAATACTTCCCAGCTAGACATTGAATAATAATAAATAATTTATTTTTATTATAAAAATAGTTATATTATAACTTTGCCAGTTTTTTTTTCAAAAATAATAGATATTAAATCAGTAAAAAGTATATTAACATTGATTATAAGTAATTTATTAGTAGTTTATAAAATTGTTTGCAACAGATAATGGGCCTGCAATAGTGTTAAACACTAATGATTTAAATGTGGACTGTTTGGATGGCACACTATCTGTAGCAAGTGAGTATGCTCCTTTAGCTTTTAACTTTTAACATAGATTGACTGACTGACACTATTGTTGGTTTTGTTTTCTGCTGCTCGATTTTTACTCTCTAATTGATGTCCTTCAAATCAATCTGCTGTATCTGTGTGTGTGTGTTTGTGTAAACATAAAACCTAAAAAGACCCAGTTGGAAGTTACGCTGGTGCCCTCAGGGGACATCCTCCGACCAACCAGTCAGGTATTTGTCATAAATCATAACATTGATGAATTTTTAATTTAACAAGACACATGCATATACAAAATATACAAAATATACCTCCTTTTTGTTCAACATTTAATTTATATATGTTATATTTGACACAATGTCTAACTGTGATTCTTTTATTATAGATGTGGATAACCATGTTGACAGCTTGACAGATATATCTGAAGATCGATTTAAGTTAAATGATGATTCGGAATTTCCGCCAGTTATATGAAACTTGCAAACTGATTATTTTGTTAAACTGGTTGTCATAACATTATATTTTTTTTCTGATCTGCCTTTCCTTACGAATTGTGACATATTTTATAAATACATAATATAATAAACAAAATATTTCTAAGTGTTAAATATGAACACAATAATATTATATTTGCTTAAATTTTAATGTATTGTACTTGTACATTTTTATTTTCAATAATAATTACATTGATTGTATTATAACAATGTGGAGTTTGATGTTAATTTTTCATTTGGAAATATATAAATAATTATATGAAAAACATTTTTAGATTATTAAGTATTGTTATTTATATTAAATTGATGTAGAGTTGTTTAAAAAAAACATAATTTAATTATATTTCATATAATTGTTGATTAATATTCATCAAGTTATCTATTATCCATTCTATGAAATAGACTTTAAATTTATATTTTATTTTAACAAAAATATATATATATATGTTACGGGCAAAATAGGAAATGGGGCATTGTGCATAATGCCTAATTTTCGTTGTCAATGTAGAAATAAATATACATTGACCGGACATTGTGTACAATGACGAAATCATAATGGGAAAAGTAGATATGCAATTTTTTTAATAAATTAACTAAAATAATTATTAGATGGGTATATTAAAAAAAAAAATTATTATATTATTTAAATAAAATTTATTTATTTTTACAAGTACTGCTGTTATGACACTTTGATGTACAAAGTCTGCCTACTTGTTTACAACTACATGTTTTTGGTTGCATTGTGTCTTACACGTACAACGATCATATCATTATCTTAATCATATCATTTGCAAATTATAAATTATTAACTAATGTATAACTAAAAGTAATCATTCGAGCATGTCATTTAGAAAAAATAATATTTCCTAATATTGACTACCACAAGAGTTTGGGCATAGTACACTTTGCCTGGAAACAGTCGGGCAATATTGTTGTTTTTAAATATATTTTTTATATTGCCCAAAATGTTCGGACATTGCCCGTAACACATATACGGACTATATATATATATATAAAAGTGTATTTCAAATAATAGTCATTATTATTTTGGTATAAAACTTTATTTTTAATTTTATATTAAAAAAAAAAAATAAATTCAAATAAAATACCGATAAAATAAAGATACAAATTACTATAAACTTTTATTTTAAATTTAAAAAAAATACTTAATTTAAATTGGAAATTAATTTTTCCTTTGGGGTAATCAACCATATTTTCTTGTAGATTATAAAATATATTTTTATGCTCTCTTTATTTATACATAAGAAAAGTTTATTACAATATACAATTTATCCGAGTTGTTTAATTTTTTTGTAATATATAATAAACATGCATAAAATATATATAATATAATTTACAATTATATTTATACTGTAAATGAGATGCATATGCAGTTTAGTTGATGTCCCTTGGCAGTCTGCATATGTCACAAGACTGTCGATCTGAATTATTCAGGAAAGTGCAATGTATACATGTCCATGATTCTGTTTGGGCCGATGCAAAACCATTACCTATATGACCCGATACAGCAGAATCTGAAGAATTGCTAATTAATTGCTCCAATGTGGCCCAAGAATCTGACTTAGACCATTCGGTCAGTGCTTGTGTATTATTAGTTTTTAATGCTTCTAAAAGCGGAGCCATGGAGTCCTAAATATAAATATATATTTATTAAATGTTTAAATTGATTAATTTAATGAAAATATTATTTACTTTCATTGGTAGCATTTCCATTGTAGCAATATATAACAATAAATGGAAGTCGCTAATAGACTCTTGGAACTGTAATGGGGTGAATTGTCTTAAGTATTTGGACAATGAATCAAAGTCTTGGATATGTCCATCAATTAGCCTATTTTCAACAGGGAACTTCATGAAGTCTTTGTTTGATGTGAACGTGTTGAGTGGAGTTAATGGCGTTGAAGCAGGTACATCAAGTAACAAATACTCCACAGGCAATGGCCGTGCTAATTTGGATACTTCATTACCATAACTATCTTTTTCCTAATAAACAGAAAAACAAAGTTAATTTATTTTTAAGTGGTATTACAAAATATTTATCAATATTATTGAAATGTACCTGAAATTTAGAAAAAAAATATTTGTAAACTATATCAATTCTATGTTAGGCAAATAAATTTGATATACCTATTACCTACTAATAAAAATAATATAAACCACACACATTATTATATTACATTAATTACTTAAATATAAATAATAATTCTTATAGGACTACCGGGTATATTCATATTATATTTCAATTTATATTAATTTTAAAATATGTAACAAAATGAAATATTCATTTATTCTATTACCTAGATATATTAAATTTATTAAAAAAAAAAAAAAAATATGGATAAAAATATTATTTCTTATATTACATTTTTTTACTATTATAATGATTTTATTATGTTACATTAAAATAATATAAACAAAAGATAAGTATAGGTAGGTAGGTAGTTCCAATAAAATAGTGATTTTATAACATATTTATTGCGTATGAGGTACCTATGACAAAGATGAGTAATTTATGTAACAATTAATTTAATAATGTTTTTTTAATCATTAAATAGTAGGTACATATTTTATTGAATATAGTGAGTTTCTCAGAAAAAATTTAAGATACCGTATTATCTATACAAATATAATACCTACCTATATATATATAAGTTTATATGGACATAAAAATTTTAGTTGTTGCTATAATATTAATATTGTTCATAAAAATTACAAAATAATTGTAAAATTTAACCATACAATCATATACTCGTAAATATTATAATTTATTGATTTTTTAATAATATTATAATATTAATATGTCAATTTAACTAATTAAAGTTTTAATGTTTTATCTAATGAAAAATATTCAAAATATTAGGTATATATTATATTGCTATTTAACTGTTTGCTTAATGCTTGGTTCACCATTGTCGCATAATCTCATTAGTCATTACTATCTCATATATTTGAAGGAATATTAAAAAATATTCATTTATTTGTTAATTTGACTTTGACGAATATCAAACAAGTAACTTATAAAATTATAAATTTAAAATAATAATCCGTTGGTATTTAATTCTAATAACATCAATATGATACCATAATAATTAATAGCAAATACAATTTAGGTAATATTTTATAAATTATAAATAAAATATAATAAAATAAAAATTTGATTAAAATGTACCGTTTATAATATTATGTAGTTATAATTATTTAATATCAAAATGTTTTTGAAGATTTTTACTATACCTACGTGACTATATACATAATACGAGTACACTGTACATTAACCGTGATTTGGAATTTTAAAAGGTCATAAACAACATAAAAGTAACCTACGGATTTACTTATTCAAATAAAATACTTCAATATTTTATTATTTTTTCGAGGTGTACAGGACTATATTACCTATTATAGACTATTGTAATTTCTAACGTTACATCAAATACTCATCCAAAGCAGGAGTAGTTTCTTTTGAAATTCCATGCAAAAGACCTTTTCTTTTTTTACCGTTATCTGCATTCAATTGTTACGTTATTTAAAAAATATTTATCCTGAAAACCTACCTTACAACAATAGACATGGACTCATTGGCTGTGATGTTATGACACACATGAATAATTATTAGGATACGATAATTCGATTTCACTATAATAAATATAGCCATCAATATTCAATACTAATACTAAATAGTAAATACTAAATAGTAAATACTAAATAGTAAATACTAAATAG
>JAIUCT010000001.1:37089809-37116535 GCA_021307375.1 Tetraneura akinire | reverse complement strand
AATAGTAAATACTAAATAGTAAATACTAAATAGTAAATACTAAATAGCAATATTATTGTAGTTACTATATAGTTGTTGGTTGTAGCTAGATTACCTATATTTATATCTAATCTCGTTTATTTTCAATTGTTTAAAATAATAAAATATTATAATCCATTGATCAACGATGATTCATATTATGAACTGTAAATTTTTATAGGTATATAAAACTACGAGTTATGTAATATTCTTCAAAATTTATATTTAATTTATATAAACATCTAATTGGGAGGCTGATTAAATATTTGAAATGAGGATGAATACAAATTGAATATAATTTTGATAGAAACCTATGTTATGGTACCCATGTACGACCAATAATATTTTTATTCAAAAGTCAACTAAAATACCGGATACTGCCATACTGGTGATATGAACGGATAGCGTTATTAATTATTACGATTTAAAAATAACGATAAATAATCGTATACGAAAAAAAAATTTAGAGACAAGAATGCAAGATATAAAACTTGACAAATGGTAAATTAATTTTTTAAACTTTATAAAAAAATTATATTTACTGATTAAAAATATGTTTTTCCATGTTAACAGCAATTATTACAAATACGTTAGAAAAACGTTTAAATACGTTAAATAAATTAAAATTTTAAAAATATTATGTGTCAAATGTTTTTAGAAATTACTTTATAATACACCACTATAAATAGTTTCAAAACGTTCAATACAATAATTATTTTCTAATTTACAAAACATTAATATTGGAAACATTCAATTATATTATAGTTCTATACCACAAATTCCATACTACAAAATTATAATCGTTCTAAATTTATAATATTATGTAAGTAAAATATTATCCATGTGAAAACCCATATAATTTAAATTTCCCATTTATGTGTCCATAATCTATTGTAATACATAACTTAATATAACTTAATTTCCTGTCAAATAAGATATTTTTGTAATTTTTTAGTAAATTCATCTACCAACAAAGACAACTCTATAATACATTTTTAAAAATAACATGAATAAAACCCTAAGCTGCTTTCACACATAGCGGTTCGGTTTTCCCTGTGTGAATAAACACATTTAAAACCATATATAAGATCACCGTTTCTACTGTAAAAGGTAAAAATACATCGGTGAAGTTAATAAAAATAAAGCACACGTGACGCATTGTTCTAAATATAATATAATTTATATCGTCCAACTGGGGCAGGTAAACTTTATTCAATTTTTGATTGATTAAAATCAACGTTTTGTGACATAAGATCACAAATACTTTAGGGGTTTGTTTATAATATAATATTGTTTTCTTTACGATCTCCAGTTTAAAAAACGGACCAACCCCATGAGTAAACCTATGCGCTCTCGTACGACCACACGCGGTAAAACGATGTAAAATCACGTGTATGATTTCCTAATTTGAAAATTATTATTATGAATTTGAACAAATCGTGTACGCGTAGTAAATGGATTATAGATATAAATGTACCGTAGAAAATAATAAATAATTAACCTCTCGGAGGAAAAACGCATAAAAAAAAAATTAATATACATTTAACACACGAATATATTTGGGTTTATCTCAGGATATCAATGAAATCATTCATTTCACACGAGAATGCCACCCATTAATTGCAAAAATTCAACTGCTGCTACTGTATTATTGTTAGTTGTTACAACAATAACCATTGACCACAACACCGTTTATTTGTATACTGTAATTTAGATAGTTATAATAGTTAGGTTTTAATGTAATTCAACAATAATAATTATAGCGACACTCAATGTTTTAATCAGACATCGAGTATAATATGTATAATAATAGTAAAGTAAATAAACCAACACAGTACAAACGCGCGCGCGCAAGGGGTTAAAAACGAAACAAAACACTCCGGAGTGACGTCACCCGTCAAGGTCGGCGACGTCGACCGAAGGGGACCCAAACCCTCGGGCAGAAATAATAATAATAATAATAAAATAGAAACACACACCCACACTCTGGACCAGCCCAAACTACCGTCGGGTTGCGTCACACCGAGGGCGCTCTGCTCACGAGAAACATGTGAATAATTGTGTGTGTGTGTGTGTGTGAGAGAGAACGTTACAACGGAACGGATCATCGGACACAGAAATGAGAAAGTGAATAGAGTGGCCGCCGCGTCGACGAGGATGTGCGCGTTGCGTGTGTGCGATCAAATGGCGGCGGCCGGTGGTGAATTCAATGGTGGCTGGGTAGTAGAGGTTCTTTTAACTCTCCAGCAAGGGTCGATTCGAATAAGAAGACGCATAGAGCGGTATTTGTTGTGTCGAGTGCGGGGTGGCGGTACACATTTGACCGTGAATCGCGAACGGCGAACGCCGATGCAGCCATAATAAAACGACACGAATTACCGTACAATAACTATAATAATAATTAAAAGAAATTTAATAATTTATTATGAATATACATATTTATGTATAATATCATTGGTTAGGTTATCGACATAATTATATTATAATATTATGCAATTGCGAATTTATTTAATTGTTGCATACAGTAATAATTGAAAATAAATACTGGCGATACATTTTCAACGGGAAAAAATTATTTTCAAAAAGTCAATTACCTACACAAAATGATTTCACCAGTTTCTTCAATTAAAAATGTTATTCATTTATTACACATACATATAAAAATAATTGGTCGACTAGTTCATTATTTTTGATATTTATAAATTATAATCAATGGTTTATACCCCATAATGTGTAATAATAGTTTTATATTATTGTGCATACGTTATAATATTTTTGGATTAATTAATTAATAATAATTGATGGTAATTTTTTAGAACAGCAGGTAAAAATGAAAAATGGTTATGGCGTCATTTTTCCGGTGAACATTAGCCATGGGTAACCGATCTTGGGAACAACGAGTGCAAGAAAACGAGCCAACACAGTTACACGCAATCGACCTTGTATTGTGTAACGTGTATTATCTCGGCGAGTTTTTAATTTTGAAACGAGATAATTTCATACGTTTAGTTACACGTATCTAAAGTAGTAATGTAATATGCACATACGCGAAACGACGGAATAAAAATAAAGTAAAAACGTTTTTCTTCGAAAAAAACGTCGAAAAAAATATATGACAAATTGGTATCGCATATTATAATATTTATAAAAACATCACGCTCGGGCTCAGCGTTACCAGTTCACCACCGCAATACGTGGGTATTCGTATTCTATATTAATTAATATTGACAATATTATTACAATATAAGTACGAGTACTTTGGAAAATTTTTAACAAATTAACTATCTAACATGATATTATTGAAACATATTACCATATTATTTTTTATTGTCGAATTATTATTATCGCAAAGTGCACAGTGCTTGTGAGAACTGGCCAATATTGGGAATAATAAAATTACATAAAACAAAAATGGATACGTATTATTCGAGAACGTTTTTATTTTAAGTACAATATTATTTAACGTTTAGGTGTCTTTTCGTGTTGAATAGCGATGAGCCGGGGCTCAGGGGCGTAGGTATTAATGTAAATAGTATTACGGTAGACCGTGTGCACACCATGCAGTATGCACTGCCACCACGGTATGGCGGAATGATGGACGAGTGGAGCGGGGTGAAAAACAATAACACGGCGTGGAATGAATATAAAGAAAAAAAAAACGAAAATTCGAACCGCCACCGCGGCCGCGGCCGTCGTCGATGAAACGAGAGAACTGCGTAGTGCGTACCTACTACCGAAAAAGCCGCGCGCGCGGAGAGGGATCACCACAACAACACACCGGGCCACGATCAGCGCCGCGGTCCGCGACGTCGGTTAGTTATATGCGCACCGTTCTAAGCGTTCAACATGCTAGACGGCGGCCGTTGTCGCCGATATCGTTGTAACCTAAGCGTCAATAGTACTAGTAGCAGTAGTCGTTGTTATTGTTATTGTTATTGTTATTGCTTTCCGAACACGGTTGCCGCCGCTGACAGTGCCGAAATCGTGGTGAACGACGCGTGTGTGCATGTCGAAAACGACGCAACGATGAGCGAATGCGGCAGCCGCCCCGATTACTACTGCAGTGCAACAATAGCACCGTCATTGTCGCGCGCCAAATAATATAATAATTAAAATATTATATTATTATTATTATAATTAATAATATATATATATATATATATTTTTTTTTAATTATCGTTTCCACGTTGTCGCCGTTCGTCTTCAACGTCCCGTCCGTCGTGTATCGTCGTTATACGAACGGCACGCGCAATATTTTAATTATAATAATTAATAATATATAATAAAATCGAATATTTTTATTTTTACGTTTAAATTTTTTTTTTTTCTATCACGTGTTCCGCAACTATTTCGCCGGTATACATAATATATATTTAATATTTATAAAAGAGTGTGCCGGTTAGCCCGCCACCTAAACGCGTTCGTAATTTATATCTGAAGTGCGCCGTTTTATTGGAATTTTTTTTTTTTTTTTATACGCGCTTATTACACGGGAACGTACACACTTTATCAACGCACTTAATATTATTATCGTATACATCACTTATAACATTATTATTGAATACGCCGTCGTAAAATATATCTGTATATATTATTATATATGCAACAAATAGAAACAACGCTATAATCGTTCGTCCGCCCGTTTTTGTTTACATAGCATCGAAGTGTAAGTTCACGTTGTGTCCCGCGCACATAATATTACTATATTCGTCATTCAATATACTTATCAATATTTAGTTTAGAATGATATAATAATTATGATTTCGGTTCCAACTTTTATTTATGTAGTGTATTATATATATTCACTTATATTAATATTATTGTGAAATTGTTTTTTTTTTTCACTCGTTAGGAAAACGCCACCAGTAGAGTTTTATTTATTAAAATCACGTAAAATCTATAAAAATGTGTTCAATGTTATTATCAACCACCCTTGACCTTCGTTATGTAAAACTTATATAATTAATACACACATAAAAACCAATAATACTGAATGATATGAGTACATTGTACCTGTGCGTAACAATATAATTATTATGTTTAAAGCTCTAGACATATTGTAATTTAAATTCGAAATACGACTGTGATATTTATTAAAAATCTAATAAATTTTGACTTTTTAAGTAAAACGTGGTGATAATTGGTACATTTAAAATTAAATTGAACCGAGATTAGGTTTGATTTCGAATCATTTTATTGAAATCTTTTTAAATTGATTTGTATTTTTTCTATCTAAATTGAAAGATATAGGTATATACATTTATATACATATATAAATAGTATAGTTTTATAATAAATTTTGAAAAAAAAAAAATTATATATGTGGATAACCTGATTAAGATAATATAATTTAGGAAATTGTGTTAAAAACTAAATGTACTGAATATAATGTTTTATATATTTTACTCATAAATTGAATGACTGAAAAACCAAATTATGTTAAGATAGAAGTTAATTTATAACTATAAATAGTTGCAGATTTACATATAATAATACATTAAAATAATTTTTGAGGACATTTGCATGAATTTATTAAGAAAAATTATATTATTGATTTAAAGTATAAAGAAATAATTATTTGATATCTGTATATTATTAGGTTATATAGTAATACATTATTAATAAAGATTTTTTTTTAGATGATGGACAATAAAAAAGATTTTGAATTTGAAGAACTTATCATATGTGGCTGTTGTAAACAGAAATTTAATGATACAGAATTTGTGCCAAAGGAACTCAGTTGTAAACATTGTTTTTGCTTGCGATGTGTTAAGACAACTATGCTCAAAGGTTTAGAAGTATATTGTATAAATTGTTGGAAACGTACTGAATTGGATGAACAATCACCCGAAACTTTACGAACACAAAATTCTATTCTCAGTCTAATCAGGCACTTGGCAAATGTTAAAGTCAATAAATCTGTTGATAAAGAACGAAAAGTTAGTTAATTTTGTGTATAGATAAATGTTTTGTTTTTAGAGTGTAAATTATGTTTTATTTTCAGGGTGAAAATTGTCATATACATGGAATGCCATTTTCATTTTGGTGTTACAATTGTCAACAATTGTTATGCCGAGCATGTGGTCAATCTGATCATATAGGACATTCTATAAAAACAAATAATGATGCACGTGACCATTTAGTCAGTGAAGTAAGAATTATTTGTTTATTTGTTATTGAAATTGAGTTTAATACCATTTTGTATATAGGTTCAAGTTGAAACTATAGCTATTGCTAAACTGATGAGTGAAATTCAAAATCTGTTTGGACATAAACGCCAATTTCTCCTGAGGGTTTTAGATGCTTGTAACACATTGAAAACTCAAATTGAACTAGAGTTAAATAATGGTTGGACTCAAAATACGAACGATTTATTACAGACCAACGAAACACTGAATAGCATAAAACCATCCAATCTACATACAGATGATTTATATGATTTGCAATTATATCTAAGTAGACTAGAACAAGTTAAACAGAAAGTACAAAATAAATATTCAGAACAATTTGCCCATGGTCAATTAGAAGATATTATATCATCTACTAACTTGTTAGATTTTGGTGTAATAAAACAATCATTATCTTCATTACAATCAATTGCCTTAGAGTCATATAAATCTACAGAATCGTTAAATCCAAACACTCATATTTTTTTTCTGGCCAACTATTGTACTGCACAGTTGTTCACACGATATATACTACCTAAACATGTCACACAACTTGTAAATGGTCAGGAGTTTGCAAAAAATTCTCCTGGAAATTCTTCTACGACTCAATACACAACATCTCTTTCTTCAATTTCATCAAATGAACCTGTATTGATAACATCACAAAACAGTCCACCACAAGCTCTTTTAACAAGCACACCTTCAATGCGTAATGTTCACACTTTTCCAATGTTTTACTTTAATATAGAAGTAAATGGTACATCATTTGGTCGTTTAGTGATTGAAACTCGTCCGGATGTTGCACCAAAAATGTCAAAGAATTTTGAAGTATTGACTGTTGGTGATGCAAATGGTACTTACAAAGGCTGCTCAATATTTCAATGTTGGGAAGGAGAATCAGTAATTACTGGTGATTTTGAACTAAATAATGGTCGTGGTGGCAAATCTATATTTGAAGAAAGTTATTTCATGCCAGATGATACCAAATTTCCTGCAGTTCGAGGAGCTGTTGGAATGCGCCGCACTCAAAAACGTCATGATAATATGGGTATGGTTGGATCACAATTTCGTATAATATTACAAGAGATGCGCGGATTCACAGCGATTTTTGGACATGTGGTAGATGGCATAGATCTCGTTGAAAAAATGGCCTCATTTGGAGATCAAACTGGGAAACCGTCCAAAACATTTGTCATATCTAGCTGTGGTAAAGTTTAACTCCCTTTTTTAAATGTATATTTATAATAAATAATCGAGCAAGTAGTTTATAGTAATGAGTGATCGTTTATGTGTATTTTTGTAATCCATTGTCAATCGTTGCGACAAACATATTTTGATTTCCTTATTGAACAGTATATTATGTTTTAATTCTAAATAGAAACGATTATAATATATCTATATATGAAAGTTACATAATATATAATGGCATTTTAATATTAAGTTGAGCACACAGTAAACTATATTTGTTTTTATTTTTGAAATTTGTACCTTTGTATCATAATTGCATTTCTTTAATAATATACCTACAAAAATTATGTATGTAAAATTCAATATAATATGTTATTTGGTAAACAAATTAATTATGTTGTTAACAAATTATAACGTTGACTGAAAATTATAATGAAATTACGCTTTTCTTTATTATTTCAATATATAAAATTTGGAAAAAACATATATTTTATTGTTGTACATTTTTTACGTATACCGAAAAATAAATATTTTTTATTTTATTTGCAAAAAAAAAGTAGTCTGATTAAGTTTAATAAAATAAAAATTGTTTCAGAATATTTTTTTCTATTATTCATTACAATGTATCGGAAAATAAATTGTCTTGCATATTTTATTATCCAAAATTGATGTTTTTAATTGAACAAAAATATTTTATTCAGAATAATTACAAATGTAAATATAAATCTATGGTCAATTATTTTATTACTTAAAATTGAGATTAACAATGAATTAATGGTATTAATGCTTAATTACTTTATAATTACAATAATTAATTTATATGATTTAAGAAAGTAAATTTTTATTATTTATTATACTACTTTTATTTAATATATATTAATTAAGCAAAATGTATTTTAGTAAGACGATATAATGACTAGTATACCAAATAAAATAAGTATGTATGAAACTAAATTATAATTTAAATCTTTATAAATTGAAAGCTAAATATTAATTTAGTTAAAATTCAATCAAGTAAATTAATGAATGTAAATTTAACAAATATTTCAATATAACAATTTATGAACTAATATATTATTTTATTTATACCAAAATGAAAAAATAAAGTTGTTAATCACTGACTTGACATGGTGTGACAAGTATCATAGATTAAATTAAATTAATATTCAACTTTAATCTGAAGTTTTTTTTTAAAGAAAAGTCACAATTATATTAAATCAAGTTTTATTAAACTAAGAGTTTCAGCATTTTATATAGAATATATTCTTTTAAAATAATTTATTTTTTATAATACTTAACTAAAGTAAAACTTACAACTTCCATAAAATACGAAGTATTTATTATATATTTAAAATGTCCTTTATACATGTCTAAACCTTAGAATTAATATTTAAAATAAAACTAAGCACTTGTGACTATATTATAATTATTTATTAAAAACCCAGATCACAATTAGTTGTTAAAATATGTATATGAAATAAATATCATAATCTTGTGACCTTGGTTTTTAATAAATTTTAGAAATAATATTGTATGATAAATAAATAGAATTTAATTATAGAATTTACATACCTTATAATAGACATCAGGCACATACTGCTTGTCAGAAGACTCTCGTACAAAACCTAATTCAGGTACATCCTTAGTTGGTACCAAACAATCGTCCTTAACTAATGCCATACATTGATTAGATACACTATATCCTTCCATATGTACTTGACATTTCTCATCTCCTGTAAACATAAAATAAGTTTAAATGATTTGTAATGTTATAATGTAATATTATAAGTGATAACATAATAATTATAATTATTTTCTATAAAAAGTAATTTAAAAAAAAAAATTTAATTGACTATTAAAAATATATATTATTTAGTTCAAATGATGATGCTCAAAGTACTAAAACTATTTAAGATTTTATTATTTTACAAATAAACATATAATTTATATAAATTTATTTAAAACAATTTTGCTCAATAAATGTAATATTACATGCGTTATAAACATAGTTACAGCTATTTCAAATATATTTATATTTTTATATTATAATAAATCAAATATAAAGGACATATAAAAGAAGTCTGTATTATTCTTTAAAGTATTGTAACAAAAAATATATTTAATAAAAATTTTTATTTTTATACCTGTAACACAGACAGTTATAAATTTTGATCCAAAATATCCATTAGATGCATAACGACAAGGATTAGGATGTAAATTTTGAAAATATCCAGCCATTATACATTCTTGAGCTGATAGAAAATGACTTTTTATATTTCTAACATGTTTTACCTAAATATTAATATATAGAAAAAAAAAATGTAAATATATTAATGTAAACCTTTACAATAGAACCCTTACAGTTCCATTTTGCATATCTTCAGTCAAAAGATCAGTAAAAATCCAACCAACACAAGTGAGTCCTAAGCACCTAGCCATTTCATTAACTAATTCCTGTTTTTCATCAGGTAATAATTTTACATGATCTCTTGAACTTTCCTAAAATAATAAAATATTAATATATAAAAAAAATATTATAATATAGATCTTATTAAATTATTACTTAAATGTAATAATACAAATATATTTATTATAGTTTACTTGAGGAGGTTCATAGATTGCTGCAACTACAGCTCTGATACCAAGTGGTATATCTGGGTGCATTTCATATCGGCCATACAAAAATCCAATGCGTTGATGTCCTGTAATTCTCCAATAATCCAAAAATCGTTCAACCAATTCAGAATTTTCAAACATTACATTGTCAATATGTCTATAACTCTATTAAATAAATAATTATATAAGTAAATAATAATTTTTTAATAGTGGAAATATTTAATTTACTTGTCTATTTAATGTAATTGCTGATGGTTGACATTTGGAACATATACCTTTTGGCCATGGTAAATGTCCAGTACAACCTTCTTTTATACGACAACTTATATTTTCCAACAATAAAAATTTTCCTCTAAAAACAAATATTAAATCATATACACAATACATAAAAATTATCAACATATTTTTAGAGAATTAAACAAAGCAAAGCAATGACAAATATTAATATTATTACTGATTCAAATCTCACTCTATTTTCTTTTTTAGTAGACAAAACAATTTATAAAACTAAAAACCCCCTAACATAAATTAAGGGTACTAAATAAAAATTTTGTTAAGAGAAATCAGGAAACCTTAGGTATTAAATACTAACCTAAATTGTTGGTTATATTGTATGTACTATATAACAAAGATTTTTATATTGTTAGTCACAACTAAAAAGTAGGTAGTAATTCAAATTTTAGAGGGCTACAATAAATTAAACTTGACATAAGCATAATTATAAAAAAAAGAGTTATTTATTTATTTATAATAACGGAAACGGGTGAAACCCAATACAAATAATAATATACAAATAGCTATGTTGTATAATGAAACAAAAGAAGACCAATTAAAATATACAAATATTTAAAAAGAGAAAAAAATTATAATAATAATAAATTAATAACAATAATAATCAAAATAGTTTATTAGTCTATAAGTCCCGAACCTTGCTTATGAGTCATAAGTCTATTTAAAGGGGAATTAAAATTCAACAATCAAACGATCCATGCAATAATTTAAATAAAAAACAAATATCCACTTTGGAACGTTTAGTCTGAAGTGAATTTAGATTAAGACTTTTTAAAATAGGATAATAAGGAAAATGTCTTAGCCAATCAATATTACATGTATAACATAAAAAGGATTCTGAACAGCCTCAAGATTAGATATTTGACCATGATAGTAGGGAGACCAGATGAGGAGCAATACTCAACTTGAGAACACACATTTGAAAAATAAAGAATCTTAAGAGTAGTAGGATTTGTGAAGCCTTTGCATTGTTTAATCAATAAACCTAATGATTTATAAGCTTTATTAATAATTTTTGACAAATGTGAATTAAAAGTGAAAGTTGAATCAAAAGTCATTTCTAAATCATTGACAGTAATTCATTTTTGAAGATAGACATAATTAATAGTGAAGTAGAGGTAACAGGAGAACGAGACTGGGTAAAAGTGACATATTTACATTTTTTAATATTTAATGCTAAATTATTATTATTATTACACCATTTAGACAAAGTTGTTAAATCCTCTTGCAGGTGTAAAGAATCATTGTAGGAAGAAATTGCTTTAAATATCTTAAGGTCATCAACAAATATTAGTATATGAGAATTTTTAAAAATTAAATTCTTTATAAAAATTAAGAAAAGAGGAGCTAAATATGATCCGAGGTACGCCAAAGGTAACAGAAAAAAATTCCGAGATACAATTTTTAAATTTAACTGCCTGAAAACCATTAAAATAAAATGAGTATAACCAAGATAGAATAGGATTATGAAAGCCAAAATCAAGCCTGTATATATCAACAAAATCTAAAATTTTCCAAAAATAAATTGTATTCATGAAAAGTTTTGAAATCTCTACTATACAAAATATATATAAATTGTTTTACTTTGCTATTCCAGCAGTCATTTTTCTTAGATATGAATGAAAAGATAAATGTTTCATATTTTGTGTTTTTAAATATTCTTCATCGTATGGTTCAAGGGGAGAACAGTGAACACAACATCCATTATCTCCATGGCGGCAACTGAAAATGCAATTTGAACATGTTTACAGATTAATATAACACAAATCAAAAAAACAAAATTTTATTTACTATTTTTTGTCTTTAAGTCTTTTTATTTTCCCATCTAATTTCCATAATTGTTTGTCTATTTCATCTTCTTCTACTTGGCTTGTTGATCCAGAAATTTTCTTTCCATTTAATGGTAATGATGTACTAGATGATCCTGGTGTAGACACAACAGATGATGACTGACTTCCATTAGAAGAATTTGCATTTGATGGACCAGGAATAGCCCATAAATTATCAGGATCTAATGGACACAAGTATATCTTATCTCCATGTTTCAGATTAAAACTGTTCAAATATACACTTTTAGATGATTTAATTTCATTTTTACGAGTACGGTCAACAAACAATGTAAAACCATAGTTTGTAAGAGAAAACACATTATAAACCTGAAAAAATAATTTAAAAATGTAAATTAATAAAATAAACTAAAGAAGTAGGTAAACCTAAGGTTTTTATAATTTTACATATATTTGGAAAATAAAACAGAATACATAAGTGCCTATTGAATTGTAATATAATTTTTAATATTTTAGAAATTTAAAATAAGAATGGTCTATGGAATGGTAATGTTCCTAATATACCTATCAGGAAAATTATATATTTAATTACCTTTTCAAATAAATCATAACTTGATTCAGTTATTGACACTTGTACTCTTTTGGTTCCATCTGGAGATTCCACTCGCAATATCTGAAAATAATATTGTTTCATAAACATATAAATTTCCAAAAATTGTTGTTTAAAACTTAAAAGAAATTCAATTCTATCCAACAAATAATCAATAGTAAATTGTGTTATTTAATTATATTTATTAATGACATTATACATGTAAAATGTGAATAAATTATACACCTATAAATTTGTATTTAAATTTAATATATAATAAATTACAATTTTTAATTGAAAATAAATATCAGTAAATATTACTAAAAATTTAGATTAATCTTCTAATAATAAATTAGATATTAAAGTAAACAATTAAAATTAAAAATAATATTATTTTGAATAATGTAATGTTCAGGAAGTTTCTTTATTGGGTAAAAATATTATTATTATTTTTTTTTTTTTCGTAAATTGTATATAAATTAATTAGTAGGTATTCAATGACACAGCATATTTTTAATAGTAAATTTAAAAAATAATAATTCTGTAACAATATAATATAAAATTATGTAACTTAATTATAATTTATACTCACTACTTGACCGGACATTATTCAGTAGCATTTATCACTGAGCACTAAAGAGTAAATTATAATTATAATTATACGGTAAATATAAAAATTGTAAGTTCTCAATAAACGAAAATTAATTTATAATCTAGAAACAACTGACAAGAGTATAACAACAAGAGAAATTTCAAAGAAAATTTTCGATATCAGAAATGAAATCGATAGTACCAACCAACATTTACTTGTACAGTGCAGGTCTGCAAATCGAAATTACTATTTAATTATACGATTATTTATTTTTCACTTTTAAATATTAATTTAATATTGTTGAAATAGTCAAATAAATCGTTAATCATTCGTAAAATTGAGAAAAGCATAATGGCATACACATACACAAAAAATTAATAACTGTTATGTTATATTATACGTATAGGGTATAGCGTATGGCAGAATATTATGTTTATGATGACACGTTTTTATTATCTATGAATTTAGTGTATGATGTTTATTAAATTTCATGAGTATAGAGTATGTAATGTAGGTAATCAATCACAATAAAATTATGCAAAAAAAATTAAACAAAATGATTATCTTCAGTATCAATTGGTTATCAATGTTGGCGGCGCTGTACAAATGTTGACATTAATTTTCATCAGTATTTTCCTTATCTATATAGTGGTAGAAAAATTAAATTTTTTCCTCTAAAAAGTAAAAAATAAAAAGTAAAAACATAGATTCTGATTCTGTTTCTGTTCGTACCGTTGTTAATGTCTGATGTCTACCTATTTTAATATTTAATATTTATCGCTTAAATGGTCGTAGGACAAGTCGGACTAAAAATATATAATATTATATTAATATATTAATATATTAATTATATAAAAATATATTTATATATTATAATATATATTTTTAAGTCCACTGTTATGGATTAATTAATTATTATCTGTAAAGTGACTGTAACAATAATTTTGGTTTATACATAAAAAGAGTTGATTAAGTTTAATTTTCAAATATTATTTCACAAGGTATGTTTTTAATGATCTATTATAAAATCCATAATTAATTGAATTCGCTTTTTAATTTATGTTTAAAGTGCTTTATACTTTTTATTACTCATAATTACCAAGTATAACTGAGTTAATAGTAAGTGGTAGGTAATAAGTTAAGTATTAACAATTAATTAAAACTAATTTAATAATTAATATAACTGTTGGTGTTAATTAATTTTAATGTGAAGTATATTATTTATAATATAATATCCATTAAATTAAAGTTTTCTAATTTGTTGATATCAAATTCTGTTAAAGTTATTCATTAATTTTAGTTAATAAAATGTATATATATAACATAAATCTTGAAAAGTAATTTGTTTAATAATTACTTGACATAGTATTTTGATAAGTAAAAACTATATATAAAATTTTTTATAAATTAATTTAATATTAATTTAAAACTTATAATAAATTACAATTTCTGTTATAACTTTCAATTATATACATTTACATGTATTAAATATTAATATTAATCAATTTTACAGTCATTACATATGTTTATATACATAAAATATAGGATTATTTAATATTTATATAAAATATATGAAAATAACCCAATTTGACATTTAGAAAATGTTTTATTAATTCAAATATAAAATAGTCGAATTTAAAAATAATTAAATACGTATGCAAAATAATTCTATTTTCATTTTAGATCCTCTTAATCCTTTCTAACAACATACCATAAGGACTGGTTAATATCTTATGTTAATGGTTTAAAGATGGTTCTTAATTAACATAAACCTTAGTTAACCAATTGATTAGGTTATTTTGTTGCCAGTCTGGTTCATAAAAGTACAAATTCTATTAAGCTCAAAAAGCCAGTGGTTATCCAGTGTTATTACCTAGATTTCATATTATGTTGAATTGTGTGTTTAGAATTTTAAATTATTTATGGCATGGTTGACCCCATTAAAAATCAAGTTTAATTAATATATTAAATATTAAATATATATATAATATATAATTATATAAAATAAATTATATAAAAATAATAATATATAATTAAATAAATATTAATTATTTATATATATATATATATATATATTATAATACAGAGGCATTCGTGTAGCAGGTGATCTGAGAATTCAGGATGAGTGAACTACGTACAAATTAAAAAATAATATTTTTTATTACAATTATGTCTAATATTATCATACAAATATTCGTCAAATATAAAAAAAGAAAAAATAATAAAAATTCAATTACAAAAATATTAAATGTGTAGTGTATATTATAATAAAAATATAATAATATATATATAATATAATATCTATTAAATATAAAAATGTGCAGTCCAAATAATATTTAAATGAAATAATATAAGTTATTTTATTAAATATGTATAATATATTACATAATATATATGCTATTAAACGATTTTCAAATTGTTACACAGCGCGTTATTCCCACCGACCCTTTAATTGTAGATCACCAATTACACCTAAAATGTGGTAGTAATCCAAAAGAGTTACTCCAAGTTTTGGAGTTTTTTTGGTTAACTCCAAAATTAGGTTTGTTTCTATAGTTTCATATAAAATCTTCTACATTTGATTTTATTTAAATAGAGAAATTTGTTAGAATTAGATTGATCTTGATCTAATTGAAATGTTAATGAATGAACATTATTATATATTACCTTGTCTTTTTTCATTTATTATTCAATAAGAAATTAAAGAAAAATTATATAATATTTAAATCTACTAATTTACTATAGCATTAAAATGAAACAACTATTATTGATTTTTAAAGTACAATCTTTAATTAAATTAATAGGTATTTTAGTATAAATTGATTAAATATTTATTATTTTATAGTTTTATAATAGTGTTATACTATATTCATTTATACATTTATAAAAACAAAATAAATGAATGGATGACCTCATTTAATAGTTTATTATTATTTAAGCATTAAATTAAAATATGTTTTATATTTTTTCCTTATTTTTTAGTACACTGTAACAATAGTTGTTTCTTTAATAAATTGTCAACTAATGATTTTGACATTTTTTTTTATTGTCATTTTATTATGATTTCATTTATAAATATTTAAATAATAAATAATTTTGAACATTGTACAATATATAGAATTTTACTTGATAAACATTAATATTCATACTAATATCAAATTCTTATTAAAATGTTATATTGTTGTTTTATATTGTATAAAAATGGAAATCAACAAATTTATAATATTCTAAATATTTCAGCCCTTATGTATTATTGCAAATATGAGTAATTAATACTAAATAAACATATATCGAATATTAAATAACTAAAGAGTATGATTCATACTACATATAGGTAATGTATACATATCTTGTAGTTGATTAGTGAAATAACAATTAACTAGAGAACAGAAAGTATTTATCAATAAAAATATAATGATTTGTAATAGAATTGTATATTTATCATACCTGCAGAAAATATTGATTTTAAATTATACTAATCAATACCATATAAATATCGCATTAATAATCAAAAACAAACTATTAATTATTTTGTTTATATCATTATATGTGCAATGTATCCTATTAATGAAATGTATACCCACTTCTCTCAAGAACTAAAACTAAATAGATAATTCACTATAAATAATATTTTATTATCTTAGTATCTCTTCATATAAAATATGTTTTTCTTTTTTATATATTTATATCCATTTCCAAGACTTCTATAATACTATAAAATAGGATCAAGTAGGAATTGATAATAACACACCTAAATTACTTGTATAAACAATTGCCTGCATATTGTTCTATTTTATATAAAAATTCCGCCTTTCTAACTTATCATTCATATCCTTATAATTTATATTTCTTTTGCTATTAGTTTCACTATGGTTACTATTATAATATTTATAAATTGTAATCAACAATCATTTAGCTGATTAATCAAATTCGTCGAAGAAAAAATGTCGTTTTTTCGTCCTTTTTTTGTGTCGCATGGGGTTTTTTTGAAAATTTTGAGAAATTCGAAAAATGACCTAAATAAAGTACAAACTACATCCAATTTGAAATCAAAAACATGCAATATTCGTGAAAATTGGAGCGTTATTTCTGGTAGAAAAGTAAAAATTTGGAAAATTTTATTGAAGCATACTGATATATTTCTTAACGTATTCCCAAAATATTAGGGAAATTTCAAAACTCAATTTTTTTTATAGGTGTATTATCAATAATTTATCATTGCATACAAATTGTAATCAAAATTCAACACTGTGTCCCTTCCCTTTCTTTTTAATAATATAATCTTTCGATTTCTTTATTTAGTTAGAATTTTCCATATCTTTTTTAATTCAGCATGATATTTTGCAATAACATAATTTATTATAATATATAATGTAGTAGATACTTACCTAATATTTTTGATAAATTTATTTTGTACAAATTTGTTATTAATGTTAATAGTGTTAATGAGTTGGTTAATTATATTAAAAAGTCAAGTATAGTAATATTAAGATTATACTTATTGAAGAATTATATGTATGAGTATTTTACTATTTATTTTCAGATTATAACAATTATTATTCATGGAAGTAATATGATAGAATAATTTAATTTATTTATATCATTTAAGTTATTTTTACATAAAGAGAATGAAGAGGCAATTTTTTAAGGTTAAGCAGTTTGCTGATCAAACATTTTCCAGGTATGTTAAGTATTATACATTTTGTTTTATTATTCTTTGTTATTTAAAACAATATTTAAATTAATAGGTCTGGAAAAACTGAAGCACTTTCTGATACTCTTCAAACAGCAGAAAAACGTGTGGAGTTCATAAAAAACGCTTGTCAAAATACTACAAAAAAGTTATTAGCTACATTATTATCACCTGGCCTTGGTCATGATGCTCCTGCACGTGAAAAACGTCTAGTATGTAGATTCTAAAGTTAAGGCTCAATATTAACTTTAACTTCTTTTATTTTTCAGAAAAAAATGCCTGATTATTTACTAGCAATGGCAATGCTTGATAATGGTCCCAATGAAGAGGATAATTTATTAAGGTGAAATATTGTTAACAAAAATTAATACGAATACATAAATATTCCTTTTAAATATTAAAATTGTAATTTTAAGTTTTTATTTATAAAAGTTATTTTTTTTAGACAAGTATTAGTGGAATGTAGTAAAGTACAAATATGTTTAGCTAATGCTGGTGTAGATTATGAATCGCGTATTGAACAGACTGTGCTTAACAAACTACAACAAGTACTTGATGTAGATGTGCCAAATATTATAAAGCAAAAAAGATTACACTCAAAATTGGTACTTGAAATGGATTTAGCTCGAGCAAAGTAATTTTTTCCCTATTGTATAAATATAATTAATTATAATCATATTTTATATAATTTTAAAGTTAAAGTCAATATTTAGTATAATAGTATAGTGGATTCTTAATTTTTATATTTTATGATTCTTTAAAAAAGTGTTTTATGTATTTCTCGTGAATTATGTAATTATTATATAGTCCTCTTCTTCTATCGTGTAATCATTATTATATAGAAATCAATTGTATTTATTTATAAGTATAAAATAATATATTTAAAAAGACAAATAAAATATTAAAAGATATGCGTATCTTTATAGTAATATACTATGCATTTAAATTTATTTGTGATATATGGAAAGTTTAAAAATAAAATTTAAATTATATTAACTTTATTCTCATTTGATATGTGTTTCCAACTGTATTTGAAATAGTTTAATACTTTTGATATAATATATTAATTGAAGTTATGTAAATATAAAATTATAAACCTGAAAGTTTCGTCATTATACTTACTATTGTAGATATTAAAGTTATTTTGAGGTAATTTTTATTTCTAATATTATTTTGAATTTATTTTTTTGTTATTATAATTATTATTTTTAATAATAAAGATATCATGCAGCTTTGAAGAATTCTAATTCTGGAAGTTCCCATACAAACAAAGTCGATGCAATTAAAGAAGAATTAGAAGATATAGAATTGAAAGTCGAACAATGCAAAGTATATATATATATACTTATATAGGTATCTTATAATATATATATCATATTTCTTTTGTAGGATTCCCTAGCATCAGAAATATTCCAATTAATATCACGAGAAGCTGAATTATCATCTATTCTTATGGAATTAATCAAACATCAACGTTCTTACCATCAAACTGCTTTGGCTGTTTTAAATGAAATAGTTCCTGAATTAGAGACTGTTATTGGTATGCAATTTAATTTATGCAATTATTCTATACAAATATTAATATAATTATAAAAAAAAAAAATATATTTTTTTTTATAGACCATAACCCTGCAAAGCCAGTTTTTAGTCAAAAACTTGAAGACCATTTAAGAGTTACGGGAAGACGTATAGCCTATCCAATTGAACTATGTATTTGTGCTTTACTAGAATTGGGAGTAGAAGAAGAAGGATTATTTAGAATTGCTGCAGGAGCATCTAAAGTACGATGTATGAAACTTAGATTAGATTCTAATTGTCTAGATTTAGAATCTGCTGTTGAATACAGAGATCCTCATATAATAGCTGGAGTTTTAAAATCTTATTTAAGACAGTTACCAGAGCCTTTATTAACTCATCATTTATATGAGGAATGGATGGCTGCAGCTAAGTATGTATAAAGTAGCTTTTAATAAATATTATTTTATTTATTATTTTTTAATTAGGCTACAAACTAGTGAAAGTAGACTTCAAGCAATCCTAAATGTTGTTCAAAAGTTACCTCAATCAAATTTATATAACATACGATATATTATTAAATTTTTGGCTTTATTGACTAAACATCAAGATGTGAATAAAATGAGCCCACAAAATTTAGCTATAGTTATTGCACCGAATCTTCTGTGGACACCTGAAGATAAAAGTGATAATATAGGGCAAGTATATAAACATATACATTAAAAAAAAAATGTAATATATATGTTAAGTTATATTCAATTTTATGTTATAATAAAATTATTTTCATGGACTAGGTTAAATATGAATGCAGCTGCTTGTCATAATATAATTGTTGATTGTCTAATTTCTCATTCAGATTGGATATTTCCAGGGGGTAAGAAAAAATGACTCAGTACACTTTAACATTGACACATTATGTAATAATTAAAATTATAAAATTATAGATGAAGAATTTTATGTTACATTAAAGGTTTTGGACATAAATGATTTTAATGGTCATAAAAGATCTAGTAGTGGAGATACACATTTGATCTCCACGAATGATGTTATGGAAACAAATTTGAAACGAAGTAGATCTAGTACTAATATTGCTGATATAAGGTATTTAAATATCTTGCATATTAAATAGATTATTTCATCATGGACAGATATAATTTTAAGTTATTGCAATTCATTATTTATCAAATAGACTAATATTTAATTATTAATTTATAATTAAACTTAAATTTATTAAATAGAAATCTTCAACATACAGTTTGCCAAGTTTTTTAGTTTTCATGAATATTTGATATATTATGAATTATTTCTGTTAATTTTCTTAAATTAAAAATGATAGATACAATTTTTTAATAAGATTATTAACAACTGGAACTTTTATTAAATAAAAAAGCTTTCTTTATTATTAATATCCCTTTCCCTAAAAAAAGGTTTTATGGAACAGAAATTTTAAAATTTGAGCGTAGCAAAAAACGTATTGGTTTTACAATGATGTGTCTTTTTTTCTCCTATAGCAGAACACTTTTTAAAATTTAATCATAATATTAACACAATTAAATTATTAAAACAAGTCACAAATAATCAAGAATTAAATATAAGAGAAGCTGTAGAAATGTCAAAAAATAAGAATAATCTATGAAGTGGGGATTTAAATTTATTACAAAATAATTAAATAACTTGTTTAAACTATTACCATAATAATAATTGATAATTAATCCGACATAACACTCATCATGTGTGGGGAACGCCAAAAACGTACACGCCGATAACGGTCAGTCTGTGTTTTGCACTAAGATGGTAACATTGTTATCGAAATATGTATTTACCTAAGTAATAGCATTGATTATATAATATTATAAAAACAATGGTAATAGTAAATTTTTTTTTTGGATTTGGGTTTTATTTTATTTAAACATATATTATCTGAAGAATTTCGCTCACAATCGTTTTCATTTTGGTAATGATTTATCATTTCATTCAAATATAATCAAAATTCAACTCTATCTTCTTTACACATGTATCCCTTCCACACCAGTATCTCTTCCATTGATTTCTGTTATTAATAATCATTTACAACAAAAATATTCTGTAATATTCACAAGTGCTCAATTTTATTTTAAATAAAAATTTCCTATTAGATTAAATTAAATAGTAAATACGCTAATATAAAATGAATCTAAATCTAAATTGAGCATTTTATTCATTCACAAAAATACAAATTACAATGATCAATAATCATATTATTTTAAATATTGTTGATACATTAACAAATAGTGTAGTGTTTAAGGAACTTAAATGTTTTTATTAAATTATTTAAATTACATATAACAAAAATAATTAATGTTACATAATTATAAATTTTATTTTATTTAGTCCTCCTTCTGAGAGTCCAAAACCACATATAAGAGGACGTAAAAGTAAACCAGCTCCTGTCCCGCCATCACCAACAATTAAAGCTAATAATATATTTGAAAATCCTGTAGTCTCTTTAAAAGATGAAGATAAAGCAATCTGTGATAAACCTCCGCCTGGTTCCTTACTAAAACCTAGTCAAGCTATCGAATCTCCTAGAGAAAAGTTACCAGTTGTTGATACAGGTTCATTGAAACGTCCTGTTAAGCCAGCTGTTGCTCCACGCACAATACTTGAAACGTCTGATGATACAGTTTTTCGTAAACCTGCCATACCAGAACGACCAGCGTCATTACAAAGACCATTAAGTTCATCGTTTAGAAGCCTTCGAATATTAACAGATACTCCTAATGATAAACAAGATGTAATAAAAATTAGATTGTACTTTATGTTTAAATAATTATATCTTCATCAAATTGTAGGTGGATATAAGTGGTCCTATGTTAGAAAGAGCACATTTATACACTGTATCAAAACAACAAGTTTCATTGATTCAAGTTGGTGATCAATGTGATGATAAAGAAATGATTCATAATCAACATAATGGTATATATTATTTATAATATTTCTTTTAATGTTTATATGTTCTAAATTGCTATCCAAATTTAAGATATAAATATGTATACAAATCAAGATAATTTAAATGAAGACAGTGGTATTTATAAAAGTCCCAATTTGTCTAATCACCGCCGTACACCCTCTGATACCCAAACAGGTTAGTAAATTTATTATTATATGTTAAGATTTCTTAAATTTGCTCTCATTTTTACATATCAAAAATAATAATAGTTACTATTGTGTATTTACTATTATATACATCTAGAGCTAAGGTAGAACAATTTTAACATTTAAAAATGTTAAATAAAAGTAATAAAAATACTGAAAATTCCAAATTTTTATGATAGTGTCTTTAGTTGCAATATGCAAAAAATGTAATATTAACGTTCAATTATAAAAATTTTATTATGAACCTATAGAATAACCTAGTTTATAGAAACTATACGTATAACAAAATACATATATATATATATAGAAAGTGGAGAAATAACATTTATGAAGTTTTTTTTTTAAATTTAAGTTATTTTTATTGAATTTAAAGTGTTGTGTTTTATGTGACATAAATATTTGTCTTATTATATTATTTGATTTATTAAATAGTGTATCTGATTTAAAATTACAGGACAATTAAAAACACCAACAAGAACGCAACGGCCTATACCTCCACCACCACCACCACCAGTTTGTTCTACAAAAAAAGAACCAGAAAGCACAGATTTATAGCATTTAAAAAAATTGTTTTTGTTTCATTATTAATATATTGACCAAAGAAACAGTTAAAGTTTTTTGAGCTCAATTTGAATGACGAGAAAAGCATTTAATAATTTATTTTTTTGACCTTTGCCTACCATTATTTATTTATTAATGAATTAATTTATAATTTTTGTTAACTTGAAATAATTTATCTTTTATTTATATAGTATATATTATATTATGCATTACTTAAAATATGACATAATTTAACTAGAAAAAATTGTTGTATATTTATTTATATACCTATTATTAAATTATTTATCCATATAACTACCTTTAATTTTTTTACTATATTTCAAATATTACTTAAAATTATTACAACTAAAATGCAGGGTAAACATGTAAAATGGTTAATGATAAAATATAATTACGATAAATTATATTTATATTCTGTTTTAATTTTTCGTTATTTCATGTGCATTAATTTATTTGTTAATATTTTTTCAAAGTACTGTTTCAGAAATTTACTAAGACTATTTTCAATAAAAGCTTTATATATTATCTATTTGTTCAAATTCATTTTTTTATAGATATCATTAGATACTCCATTAATTTATATTATTAAAGTTTTTGTAAGATGATGCTATTCAACCAAATACCCATGTATTTAAATTTTAATGAAATTTATATATAATATAATTGATGTACAAAACAAAATTTAATGTGACAATAAAATGTATTGTTTTACATCAATTTGTCTGCTCTATATGAAGTATTTGAAATGCTATTTTATATTTTTATTATATTTATAGTCGATACCAAATAAGAGCGCATCCAAATGATTACGGAGCAACGTCCAGACCACCTGGCCGGGTCTATTCGCTCTGTCATTGGTTGTCGGTCGTATTCGCCGCCGTGAATACAGGAAATTGAAGTAACAATGCGTTATGTCATGCGCGAGTTTCGACCGGTTTTCGTCCGCTGCCGGTGCACTTTTATTTGGTATAGACTATAGTTCATAATATTATCCTTGGAAATATTTATTTTTACACATTACTACATTATAAAGCTCAGCTGATCTAGAATTTTTTAAATGGATGCTATGATTTATAGGTCTGAATCTGAAAAATTTTTTAGTCCTTAATAAATAATATATTTAAATTTTAAAATGATAATAAATAACGCAATATTAATATAATAATAATAACATGCAACTAAAAATTCCTTTGTTTAAAAAATTATCCTTTTTAAATAAAACCGACTCAAAATATTAAAATAACTTTTTCGTCAAATGTAACAATAGGTGCTTAAAGCTCTGAATCTGATAGTCTTTAGTCTTACGATTTCCAATGGAATTTTTATATTTAATACAAATTTTACTTTTAATTTTTCAATTTACCATAATATGTTTAGTTAAGTTACTGATACGTTTTAGGTTTTTTATAGTATAAGCCATACCATAAATAGTGAATACAGTTAGTTACAATACATTTATGAAAATGTAATATAAAAGAAACCTCCTACATATAATAATTCTGGTTACAAGTCTGATAACTATAACCCATTCCATTAGTTATACAATATGATTATCTACTATACATTCAACTAAAGTTATATTTAAGAAACTTTGCATATGAATAAAAATGCAGTTTATAACAGGAATTCAACTCAGGATGCAGTCATAATAACTGGCATAATAATAATCATTTATAAAAATATATTAAGTAAATAGGTAATTTATTAAATAATTACAAAATAAATACCAATATTTTATGTTATACTATTTTCATTTGATAAAATTAACTAATCTAATATATAAATATAATTTTGTATGACCGAATTAATGGGTTTTTAATGGTGGTGATAAATTTCTTTCCAATACTGGTATTTCTTCATATAATTTTTTATCATCTTTATTTCTTTTTAATTTTTCTTCTAAAATGCTAGGTTTAGATGGTGTTTCAACATCGCGTATTGAATGTTCTAAATTGTAACCAATAATTCCAGCAATAAAAGCTACTGGAAAAGTTATCATCGGTACATATCGTAATAATATTCTATAGAAAGACATGATGAAACTGAAATAAAAATTTTAATAGACTATATAAAAATATATTATGTAAATAATTGCTATGGATATAAAAAAATATATATTTTTTGAAAAATATTAGAACTTACATTTTTTACTTTAAACTTGAAGGTTGTGGTAATCTATATTTGTGCATTTCAATTTCAGCATCGAAATATGATGTTTTGTGGTAACTAAAGTACTGTGGGTTTTTGTAAGGACCGTTTTCTGCAGCTTTCTTTACTCGTTCTACAAACATGAAATACAATAGTATCCATATTAATTATTAATTGATTTCTTCATAAAATAAATTAATAGAAATATTTGAAAAATTATTTTATTTTTAAATGAATACTTTATACTTAAGTATTTGACTATCTTTTATAAATAGGTAACATATACTAAAATTAAAATAAAACGATTATTTACCTGGTGGTGGATTAGCAATGATTACCTTTGAACTCAGACCTTTAACATCAGATACAATATCTTTTGGTTTTTTACTAGTAGACATGTATCTATGAAACTAAAAATGCATCTTCTTAAAACTAGTACAAATAGAAATAAAATTCTATAAAAACATACAATTTATTGTTTCGTATTATAATATGTATGGTTTTATATTTGACATTGAAATATGAAAAATATAAAATAATTTACCTGATTGACTACACACGATTTAGTTAATACATTATTGACACTCATTGTCTTATATTAAGATAAATAATTTGTAAAAATTAATTAAAGTAGATTCCTTATGAAGTTTATTTCCTAAACTTAGAAAATAAACAATGATTTTATGAAAATTAAGGACAAAATAAACAAGTGTAAAATTTACAATAATATTGTAAATATTGTCTAATTAGTAAATAGTAATGGACTAATGGCAATTTAGTTTTTCCAGTTATCAGTTATCACATGACATTTTAATAATTTTATTTTAATCAAACATTAACATATGATTACCAGTTACACCACATTAATAATAATTTTTCACATAGTAATGTTGAATTTAGGAATAAAGCCACGGAAAATAAAGTTTAATAAAAATACATCCTATTAATTATGGTATACAGTTGTCACATAGACGTGTTAAGTGTTTACTTTACAGTTATGGCTTATGGCCACTATGATAATGGTCAAACCCACAAATTCCAGCTCCCTTAAAAAATGTATGGAAACTTTATCTAAACTTCATAATATACAATGAATCAACAATTGCTTAATTTATTGAATAACAAATGACTAAAAACATAAATTATGACGACATAATTAAAATTATGTTACCTTCAAAACGTTCACTAATATTATAATTTTTTTTTATTGTTATTAATTTTTAAATATAATCAATATAAATAATTAAATTAAATATAATTAAATACAGTATACAGATGCATGTTTATGAATATTAATTTTTTTTATACGTTTTAAAATGTCATTAGTATTAGTATATTACCTATTACATATATCTATATGGATATGTGGCGAGCGCCGGGAACATTCTGGGATGCTCGCGCCGCGCGGCAGGTAGCTATAATTGCC
>JAIUCT010000001.1:37060292-37085690 GCA_021307375.1 Tetraneura akinire | reverse complement strand
GAACATTCTGGGATGCTCGCGCCGCGCGGCAGGTAGCTATAATTGCCGCGTGTCGGGTGGAGCGTTCTAGAATGTTCGTGCGCCGTCTCTCGCTTCCCCGAGAACATTCTACTGCCTATATAAAGCGCCACAACCAGACCGAGTTAGTCAGTACCGAGTCAGTACCTTACCGCGACGTCTCTAGTTTCATTTGTCATTTTGTTATATTACAATATACAGTTTAAATTATTATATTGGTTTAGTGTTCTTGTATTTTACTTTACCCACACACTTACCATAGATATATATATGTGTATATATATGTTACATACAAAGTCCGAATTTGTACACTTCACGATTTGTACAACGATTTTTGTACATTTCCCGAAGTGTACATGTTTTCTGATTTGCCTTATGAGTGCTTACCTTTTATAATATCATTAATATTGTAAAACTTTAAAAAAAATATTACTTATAATAAATTTTTTTCTCTAATATAGAATTATTAATTTTTATATTTCAGAAAACAAATAATAATCAAAGTATACCTAATATAAATGCAAATGCAAATGCAAATGCAAATGTATAATTTATTATTTTATTAATAATATATTATTTTATTAAATTATTAACATTTGGCGTTTGTATGGGTTTTGCCGGTTTGCATATAATATAATATATTTTATGACAGCCATTTGACATCAAATTAATTCTTATCTAAAACTGTATAGGTACTTATTGAAAATTAAAGAATATAGACATACCTATCTAAAAAAATTGAACAGTTTAACATTAATTTCTATAAAGGGTAAAATGTTAAATGAATTAAATTGCAATGATTTAATTGATGAGTTCGTAATAACCTAAAGTTGATACAAATTTGAAATTATAATCTAATTTATTCTAATTTATGTAAGTAGGTACTTATTACCTATAAGTAGAACATTTTTTAATTATAAAATCAATATTTTGTCAAATTATGGATTTTTAATTAATCATTATTATTATTTTTTTCAATAAAATATATTTGCCATACACCCAAGACCCAATAAACTCATGTTTTAATAATTATACGGATAATTTCTACAGGCGCTGAACATGTAAATCACGCCACAGGATATACTACCTATATTGCTATATTATAATCAAATAATAAATCAATATAATTTTTATTTATTATGCTCTCTTTTTATTTACTTTATTTTATTATTATTATTATTTTTTTTTTTTTGTATATTGTCATGTAATTATATAATTTAATCGTCTTGTTATAAATGTATAATGACTCGATTCTCGAACAAAAGCAATAATAATAAAAAAAAAATAACTGAATATGAATAAATAAATAATATTTTATTACCATTATTATATATTACATTATCAGAGTTTTATTGTACCTACATTAAATTTATTATCTATATATGTATAATAAATTAATAAATCAATATCATTAAATCCTAGTCCAAAAGTATACTTGCAACCAATTATTGACATGCCTACATGCTACATCCATTAATTATTAAATATAGACATTATAGTCATATAGATGTGATCAGACGTTGACGATAAGAAAAAATATGGGAGAGGCGAGAGATAGATTAAAATTAAAGGCGATGAAGATATTGCTATCTAGAAGAATGACACGAACAAGCTGGATAAAACATAAAATGAATGAAGCTGTGCTGCAGGATGAACTGATGAAGTTAATGAAAAAATAACAATGATAATAATGAAATAATGAGAAGAAAATGATAAAATGAAATTGATTTTATTTGAACAAACTACTAAGGAACAAATAGTCCATCAACATTATAAATAGAAAGGAATACAAACGGTAAAAGAAGCAGAAGAAAACCACGTACCTATACCTATTTTTTTTTTTTAAGATCCATTGGATGAGTTTTATCTTTTACTATCAATCCAAAAGGACAACTAGTTGAAACTAATATACCTAGTAACAGACATGAATAAATACGACTAGATTAAGTCTTTAGAAGTTGTATTTATTGTATAAGTATATTTATATATTAGTATATTACATAATACATATAGATATGTATATATAAATAATTTATTTAAAGTAAGTTCTTTAAGAAAAATGGTTTTAAAATGAAAATTATACGATGTTAAATGTAGGTATACCTATTCAAAATAAATTATTGTATATTTGGATATTAAAAAATAGATGTTAAGTTAAATTCAATTATACATATTATATAATTATTAATTTTATTTATATAATATTTCACAATTCACAACTATATTGTATTTATTTTTATTATATATAACTTATATTTTCATGTTTTCTTTTTTAATGATTTAATATTAATATCTATTTAATATTTCTCTATAATTTGATTACAAACAGTTATCTAACAATTTGTCTATGAGTATATATTCCTAATATACTTACAATATATATATGTTACGGACAAAGTAGGAAATGGGACATTATAGTATTGTACACAATGCCCAATTTTCGTGGTCAATGTAGAAATAAATATACATTGACCGGACATTATTTACAATAAGTCAATAACCAAATCATAATGGTAATGGGCAAAGTAGATATTCAATTTTTTAATAAATAAACTAAAATAATTATTAGATGATTATATTAAAAAAAAATATTATTTATTTATACTAAATATAATAATTATACTTACATTGAAATATAATTCAAATTAAATTTTGAATTTTTCATTTCTAATACGATTTTAAAATTTATTCCAGGGAATCTTAACTATTTTGTTTAAAATGAGATAATAATATTATTTTTAAATAAAGAAAATTAAAATATAAATTTCATGTGTGATTTTTATACCTACGTTAATGAAGTATTAGTAACTGTAACTTAGTTATAATTACATACAGTTACAGTCGTATTATAGAAGTACGAATAATTTCTATACCTAGTCATTACTTCATTAGTCACATATTATGATTGAGTGGTAAAGTAGTTAGAAAAAAACTTGGGTTTCATTTCTGTATCGGTAAATACCAAATGAACGATAAATAAGCAATATAGGTACACAATTATCTCTGTGATGGCCTGTGGGTAATTTTCATCCATTTATTATTTATCAATAGCCAATTATAAACATAGCGATAGCACCACTTACATTTTTGCAAACTATAAATTATTAACTAATGTATAAATAAAAGTAATCATTCGAGCATGTCATTTAGCAAAAAGAATATTTCCTAAATTCCTAATACTGACTACAAATTAAAAATGTGGTACTTACATAAAATTATATAATATATTCCATATAATACATATTGCCCACAAGAGTTTGGGCATAGTACACTTTGCCTGGAAATACGTCAGGCAATATTGTTGTTTTTAAATATATGTTTTACATTGCCCAAAATGTTCGGACATTGTGCACAAACATTTTTCCGTAACATATATAAGTTTTAAAATGATAATCTCTATAAATAACAATTAAACTAAATTTATGATTATCATGTTTATATAGTATAATATTATAATATACTTATTAGTTATTAGTAATATTATAATATTGGATAAAATATAAAAATAATACAATTTCGTAGTGTTATACCTAAATTATAAATTACCAGTATAATAAATGAACCAAATACTTGAAAATTGAAATATTATTATTGATAATAGTTTGTATTTTTTTATTTATTTTTCATTGTGGTTTATAGTTTATAATAATAGTTTTAAGTTTAAAGATAAAAAATTGTTGTTTTAGACAAAGCGCGATGAAATTCATTAGGTATTGCTATTGTTTTATATTACAAAAGGATTTGATTAATGGAAATAAATAAGGCTTTTGTTACGTGTATACAGTATACATATACATATATTATACATAAGGGGTAGGAATGTGTTATAAAATATATTTGAATTTTTTGCTATATTTACATGTCGCAAATCAGTACAATAAATCTCACACTCACCAAACACGTTTTTAACTTAATTTACCAAACATACAAATGCAATGAATAATTCATGTTATCAGATGGTTACAAAGTTACCAGAAATATTTAAAACTTAACATTTAAATTTTAAAACTATTTCCAATATATTATGTATATCTACTGGTTTTATCTGATTATTATAATGATTATTTTTACACAATTTTTTTTAAACATTTTTTTTTAAATAATTGATAAATTAAAAGTGTGGGTGGATCTTATTAATTTACGACACGCCGTGATTGTTTATAGCAGATACGCTAAATATATATTTTATATTTGGTAAAAATAATTCGAGACTTAAAATATTATAACAAATAATGTAAATTCAATGTAAAATGTAAATAATGAACTTTTAAAACCATGATTTACATTGTATTACCTTTATCTATATTTGATATTTATTTAATATACTAGTATACTTCCTATGGCCCGGTTTTTCAATCGCAGTCTTATCCGCCAGATAACTATCCGTCGGATAAATTTATCCAACAGATAAACTTCCGGATAAAGTGATAAGTGTTTTTCAATTCAAATTTATCTCCCAGATAGAATAAAACTATCCGGCAGGTAATAATACTAATTAATGTTGGTGTCAATGGTTTTTGGAAACGGCTGTATATAATTACTTAATTATCATTGGTCAATAAAAACATTGATAAGTAATTATCAATTAACTTGTAGTGGGAACTGTATAATTTTATAATTTTTTCAATTTTCAATTATCATTAGTTATCTGACGGATAAATAATTATTCGGTGGAAAAAGTACCGGATAACTATTTCACGACTTATCCGCCGAATAAGCGCTATCTGAACATTGAAAAACCGATTATTATTTATTTTTCCTTAACTGTCGAATAACTTGTCTTATCTGGTGGATAAATTAGATTGAAAAACCGGGCCATAGAATAATAAATAGAATTATATAATATATATTATAATAACTTATTTTGTGGCTAAATAATATTATAGGTATATTTTTATATATTTTTCTTTTTCAAATAATATACCTAATATTGTTCTTATATGTATTGTATAAATGTTAAGATATTATTAACTAGTGTAATTTTAACTTTTAATTAATCGTCCGTTATGTAATATTTTATATTATAAAAGCAAGAGGAATTAGGTTTATATTACTGACAGTGATGATAAGGTATACCGAAAATAATCCATCGTAATGTAAAAATATTACTTTAATTTTAATACCTACCTACGTGTATTAAGTATATATAAATGTATCCATATTATTAAAAAATAAAAAGAATCGTTTTAAAGTATATTTAGGACTCAAAAAGTAATATTTTATTTTTATACAATATAAATTTCATCACATAATACATCTGCGGATAAATTCATATATACCTGCAAAGCAAATATACGAATAAATAACTATAAACTATAATAACACAATCTTTAATATTTACACTTCAATTTTTTTAGAACATAGTGATTAGTGAACATTTGATTTGTGTTTGAAATTATTAATAATATAATTATTACTAATAATTTTTTTTCGTCAAGTTATAAAAAATGTAAGAAATAACACTATAACACTCGTAAGATTTCTATATAAATATCAATATTTATTGCAGCAGTGGTAATGTTGAAAAATAGCCATGAAAAACAAAGATTAATTTAATTTCATAGATGTCATATATCAAATTATATTTCATAGCCTTTGCTCTCCGGCCTTCACATCCATTATTATATATTAATACTATAGCATCACACTTTTAAAAATAAATATATTTTACATAATATTAAGAGTAGTGAAATAAAAAATAATAAATATATAATGGCACGAAACATGAAAATAATTGGTCAAAAATCTGTCACAAACCTAACCGCAATATCCATTGCAATAATGCAATCCATTATTAATTCTTATTTATATATATATATATATATATATATTATATATATACAATTATAAATAAATTAAAAAATATAAATATAAATTAGTTAGAAATTGTAACAATATTATTTTTATTTACTGCAGTAATCCATTTAGTAATATAATTTTTCTTTTTTTTCGTAGATTTTCCACATCGATTCATTTACTGTATACTGTATAGGTATTATTAATATAAATTGTACATGTAAATAATTGTAAATGTAAAGTTAAAATTATTATATTACTCGTGTTTCCAAAAGCTTGACAATATTACATATTTTATATTTTTATTATATTATATTTTTTTTTTTTTTATATATATTAGTTATTTTATATTCATTTGTTACCTTTATATAAAAAATAAAATATTAAAATCTCATATAGGTACAATTGTATCTTTGGAATCTCTACTGTTATCCGGTGTTAATGCCACCATATACAACCTCTATCTTTTTGAATATCTATTTCCATTTATTGATCACGTATTAATAAAACGATTTAAACTCTAAAGAGTGAAGTTGTAAATGTCTATAAATTGGATTTTATTTTATTAAAATTTAAAAATTTCACTAGGTTTAATATTATGTATAGGTACTGTACTGGTTAGTTTTATCTGTTATTGTTATATACTTATATCTTATACGTAAATATAAACTATAATAACTTTGACTGTGATATTTGATAGCGTAATTTATATAGTGTATTTTATGTACATATATATATATTATATATATATATATATAATAATTCTTATAGAATATAATGAATATATAGATCTAAGCCAATAGCCGATGAATGGAATTTTATCTTTTTCCGATAAATTCATATATGTATTAAAATTTTAAGCATTTCCTAGGAATTTCAATAATTTCTTATATATACCTACATATATTATATATTATTTTATACTTAGGTTAAAATATGTTTTACCTACTTATAAGATTGAAAGGAAAAAAGGTCAGACTAACTACAATACAAACCATATTTTATTGAAGGTCGAACTGTTGGAGCCAGGAAGTCTGTGACAATACATCTGAATGGATCTTGTGGTATACTGCCTGAACGGTTGAAAATATGTTTAAAATGTAGGTATATACGCATATGGAACATATTATATAGATTATATCTAAACCTAATACTTATAAATTTAAAGAAAAAGTTTTTATTTTTATTTTTTATTTTTTTCACATTATATTGTGAGTTTCAGGGTTTGTATAAATTATAAATACATATTAATAGGTATATTATACTATTTTATAATAACTGTATATAATATAGTACGAATATATACGTGTATATACGAATACTAAAGACAAAAGACTATAGTGTCGAGCTGTAATATTTAATAAATAATAATGGCTCTAATAAATATATAAAAAAATAAAAATATATAGTTACAAATACTACTTACAATAATTCTATGATAAGTTATAAGTATATATTATTATTAATTAATAATTATTATATGAATATAATATATTATGGATTGCCTACTATAAATTATAATACAGTACCTACTCGTATTAGGTGCATATATTTTGTCTGAATACAGGCAAAAAGATAAGGTCCAAATTTTTCAATGAATTATAATATTATTATATTCAAAAATATTCATTTAGTAATTAATTATTATTTATTTATCATATATTATATATGTTGGTTTTTATTAAAAGAGAAATAACGAATTTTTATTCAAAATTAAAAACGATTTTTATTTTGAAAAAATAATATTGCGTTCTTGCGTTATGCTTACGGGCTGTTATGAATTAATCATAATAATGTCTAATATACATACACGATACACGTTACATTATATAAAAATATAATATCACTTAATTTTCATATTATAATATATTTATATATGCAAGTATACAAAGTCATTACTCATTGATGATTATATTTTTTCAGTGAAACATATACAGTTTTAAATGTTTTAATAATGCATATTTTAAGTATAGTTATAAAAACTGCACGTGTACTTTTTTTTATACACGCAAATATACATTTATACGTATATTAAATATATATATATAATAATAATATATTTTTAATACGCAGTACCTAATATGCTGAATATTATTGCGCTGTCGCATTGACGAATAATAAATAAAAAAATAATAATTACTCTTACGTCTTACGTCTTACGGTTTTCGTGTATTTTTTTTTCCTCGTTGCGAAATCTAAAACTCGGATTTTATAAGAAAAATAAACAAATAAATTTACCTCCTATATATATATATACAGTTATTTAAATATATATATTATTACGTTGGAATATTATTATAATATCTTATATACGTTTAAATAAAACGTTGAATATAAATTACATGAATTATAATATTATTTAAATGCAAAATAGTGTGAACCTGTTGTAGGTGTGATGCGTGTGTAGTGTTATACCGTCTGCGATTTCCGATTTATTATTTTTATTTTACGTTATAATAATAATATTATGTACGTGTTTTACAATACGGCGTGCGTATTATGTATTTCGTGTCTAAACGAGAAAAAAAAATAAATAAATGGCTATTACTTTACACTTGACGGCCGATTCTGTCTGGCTCGTTGCCTGTTCTTTTTACAATAAAATATAGCATTCTTTCTCTCTTGTATATTATTATTATTATAAATTATAATAAATAGAGGCCGAAGTTCAAACCGAATATAATAATAATAATAATAATAATAATAATAATAATAATAATAATAATAATAATAATAATAATATAATATATACGGTATTACGTAGGTACAAGCAAGATACCAAAATGGACGCGTCCACACGAAACGAATGTGTTTTATTATTTTTTTTTCTCTTTCCCCGTCTTACTTTTCTCATAACGCGTTATGTGTCATATATCATACATATCATTTAAATATACCGAGGTATATACGCGGTACAGCATCGGGAGTCAGGACCGGGTGTTAAAGTCTTTGTGTACGATCAGAATGGAATGCCCTATTGTGCGTGGCGCGGCGTGATTTTATGCAGGGGTTCTCAGCGTTTGTTCACCACCACGAAATTTCAAGTAAAACGTATATTTATAATACGTGTTGCAGTGTGTTCAAAAAATATATTTGCATTGTGTGTATTTAACGTCGTGTTAAAATAATATTGGTGCATATGCGGCGTGTTATGTTTTTTTATTTTATAAACCGCCAATTTTATTCCGTGACTACCATGTTTTTAGGCCGCACTTAATAATATAATATATAGGTATACGTTATAATATTTTATATACCCGGTCATTTGTTTATAGTAATCGCGGTAGCCGGTTGTTGGAAATTACATAGACCGCTCAACGGCAATTACATTTAAACGTTTTTCTTCCGTTGATAATATTATATTATATACGAAAATATTACAATATTTTATTGTTTCCCATTCATTTTTATACATATATAAGCGCACATTATCAATATATTAAGTACTAAAGTGTGTTGTATAACATTTTTTTTTTTTTTTTTTAAAAAAAAAAACGAAAATGATACTTTATAAAATTTAATTTAATTTAAGTGCATCATTACACGTCGTACATCGCAAAGGAAAACTAATCTTGAAAATATTCGTTTTATTAAATATTATTTTTCCGTTTTATAGTAACAGGTGGTAAAAATAAGATTGCGCGTCTGATTTTTACTTCCCAAAATATCACGATCGATCCGTACAAATTTTGTATCGTACAAGTATATACGAAAACATTAACGCGTTACGTTAATATATTAATATTATACATACATACATACACGAACGATAATTTTGGGTATATACCTTATACAAATTTATAAAATTACTATTTCATAATAAATGATAGTAATAATTATATATTGTGCAAAGTAATAATATTATATGTTGATGAAAATATAAAATAACGTATTTTTTTATTGTTACGGCGTGTTAAGTTTTTTTTTTTTTTTTCATATTATTGGACGAAGTTTGAGTACCATTATGATATTGGATGTGGTACAAAACCAGTTCACACCTTTTATTGTGCAGCACAAGAATAAACGCGCCTACTGGATCCAGACAACCTTCACAGTGAATTATTTATTAACGTGTATAATATATTTCTATGTATTATTATTATTAATATTTTTTTCTCCCCATTTCCAATTACATTTTTTATAATTTAGTATAAATCCCACACACGCTCGCGGTATATTATTTATCTTCGTGACACTTCATTATAATTATTATTATTATTGTGGGGTTTCTGATGTTCAGCAACGGAGGAAAAAAAAACTATCTACCTACACGCATAACCGCGTAATCCTTTCTATAATAATATTATTATTATTATTATGTAGTTTCTATACCTGCTGCAATCGGAAAAAAAAAATAATATTAATATTATTACAATATAAAATATAATGGGCGCATTTATATGGAATATTAATAAATTTATCTTCGTCGTGTTTTCGTCTTCCATCGAGGAATATGTTGCGCGCGAGACTGATTTTCAAAATAAAATGCGATTTTTACATTTTACGTTGCACATTGTTTTAAATATCATTATACAATAATATTTATAGGTACCTACATAATATTATTCTCTGTATTTATCATATTATATTATTGTTATTTGCGTTTTTAATCACATATTCACATTTAATATTGTTTTACTCGCCCAAGCGCAATTACCAATTAAACAATGCAATATTAAACTTATACATAATTATTTTATTTCAAATTCTTATATAGGTAATATATAAATGTTATACAATTAAGCACATTGAAATTATTAAAATACGAGTAAAATAGCAAGGTAGGTATGTATATAAATAATATTTTGTGATGACTATCTAATTTGTGTGGCTATTATTTTATATACGGTCATACGGATATCCTAAATACATTATTATTATTATGTTTTTTTCGACGTTGTAAACCGCCCAATACAATATCAAACGGTTATAAATGCTCATAATATAGTGTTTATTATCGAGTACTTGGGTTGGGTGAGATAACGTTGTGGTAACATCTAATAGTTACCTATATGGGTACAACGTACAAGGTACTTATTATCTCGTGTACCTGTAATATACATTTAACAGTTAAGTGTAGTGTTTGTGTCGTTTTAAACGATAACTACTTGTTTGTGATAAGCGACCCTCTTAATAATTCTAATTTCAAATAAACAATAATATAACATATTATGTACCTATAGATTAAACATTAAAGATTATAGATTTATATAGCTAATAATTTATTATTATTATTCTTATCATCTTATATATATAAATTACGAACGAATAATGCCGTATATAATATAATATACTCGCGGCTAATATATAGTAGTAATATATTATAATATATTATTAGGTAGGTATATTTTATAATTATATTTAGACATTTAAATATGATATGAATGATAATTTAAAAAGTATATTTCTCGATTTAATTTTACATTTTATTGTTTTCTAATGAAATTATATTTTATATACCGTGTAAATGGTGTGAAGATCTATATTCTATATACAATAATATAATAGCCGCGAGCATTCGATTATATTATGTATGACGTATGAGTATGATATGATATTGTGATAAATATAGACAACATTACCTTTACCTATATTATATTACATATTATATTATAGTGTTAGTGTATTACATGATGGTACTACAATATTGTAGAAATATAATACAAAATACAAATGATCACTCTATAGTATAAGTATATGCATTTATAATATTATATAATATAAATATAATATACCATACGAATATGATGATTAAGTTTACAAGTTTTCATCTCATTTGTCGTGTTTAATATTATAAACAATAACGTTTTCAATTTTTCATCGTAATTTTGCGATAATCTCAAATCTATTCGTACAATATTCTACAGCCAATAGAATATAGCTATTACAAAAATGTTTTGCATTTTGGGTGTTTATTGCTGTATAGCAACTGAAAAAACAATCTTTCTGGTCTTCCAGATGTGTCCATCCGTTGACTACATTGACTATATAGCCTATTATAGCACGTTACCATTTGTAAACAGTCATTATGGAATATACGAGTATAGTGTTTGTTTGTCAAAACATTTTTAATTAAAATTCTCGGTGAAAGCTCACTTGGGTCATATTTTTGGTATACTGTATAGTGTATATAGTGTATACCTACCTATATGCAGTTTAAATTTAAATTAAGATTAATGTTAAAAATCAAAATTATTGTTTAAAATTTTAGTTGACTAAAGTCTAAAGTCTAAACACTATTAATAAAATGTCAATATTATTATTTCATAATACTAACCTATTATATGATTGATAATACATTAATACATTAATACACATATATTAGATTTTGAGCGAAGCGAAAAATGCTTTTGTTTTACTCTTATCTGTGTCTTTTGGTTTTTTTTTTTAATATTCATTATATATCCAAATATTAAAGAAATCTCAAGTCTTGAATTTTTTTTTTTTTTTTATATAGGTGTTTAAACTTGAAATTTCAGTAAAATCAATATTTAAAGTATTTTTATATGGATTCTTCTTATTATATTTCAATATTTTAAAATAATGTTAAATAAAATTGACAAAATTTTTTAAAATTTTATTGAAATTCAAATATATTTTATTTAACTCAGTTCCAATAAATTGTGAATTATTACATTTACGATTTTGTTTTTATAGCTGTTTGAAATATAAAAAGCAAGGGAAGGGATACTAGTGTGGAAACTGGAAGTGATACAGCCATACAGGGTGTAAAGAGTATTATGTTGAATTTTCATTAAAATTAGAATGCCATGATAAATCATTATATTCGGAAATACAATGATATTCCGGTGGATTTCCTAGTAATCGGACTACATATTTACTACTTGGAAAATTGTCTTAGTGTCTTCAGACTTTTAAAATATAAAAATCTTACTACTTATTATAAAATTTTAAACTTTCTAGGTATGTAAAAAATATTGTATATTTAGATTTTAAAAATATTTTTATGCACATGAAAGAGTTGGAATGTTATAAAATACATAGACCTACTATTTTTAGCTTGGTGTATTTAAAATCAAAATTTCTGTCTGTTATCACTTACAACACTATAATAAGAATAATCGGTATAAATAATATATTTTAAAACAGCAATGATGGGGAAAAAATGAGACTTGAGAATTACGAAATATTTTAGAATAAATTTAAGCAATATTTTGTTATAATATACTACGACCTAGTAAAAAATATTTAAATCATAAAACCCAAAATTAATTATTTTATTATACAAAAATGAAAAATAAAATGAGAATTTTAGGATATTTTCGAAGTTTTATAGTTTGATTAAAAATCACCACTGAAATAACTAGTAACTGCATAACAACAGTTCCACAATTACGGTTACAAAATAATATCAATATTAACACATAATAAAACTGTTAAGTATAAAGTTTTTTTTTAAATTGATTATATTTTGATTTTCCTAAGTTATCGTAAAATATTTCAAATCAAATTCGTCAATATTACATTTTTCGTGAATTTTAACAAATTCTTGTTATTTTTTGTAGTTTTTCTTTTGTATAAACTTAATTTTTAAAAAGATGAGCTGATACTCCTGCCGCACAGGATACAGGTGTGCGGATCATAGCGTTTAATTTTACTTAGAATTTGAATGCAATGATAAACCATTGCATTCGAAAAAACGATTCTGAGCGAAGTTCAGTCAGATAATAATTTTCGTTTGAACTAAAAATATCAACTTAAAACAGCTATAAAAAAAAATTTAGATTAGGGATTTTTCTAATATTTTAGTATGATGTTAATTAATATGTAAGTATACTTCAATAAAATTTTCAGTCCTTAATATCAAAAATTGACAATTTTATCAAACATTATATACGTAAAAACGAGAATTTTACGAAATATTCAATGTTCAATATTTTGTAGAAAAATTTAAAAAACGGTTCCAAAATTTTACCACATATATATAATAGCTATGTGAACCTTCAAAAAAAATTTCAGGTCTCTATCTAAAAAATTGCCTGAGTTATCGTGAAATGTAGAAATTGAATTGGTCAAAATTTCATTTTTCGTGAAAAATGCCGTTTTTTCGTCATTTTTTCGAAGTTTTTTCTACCGCTTATAGTAAATTTTGAGAAATTCGAAAAATGACCTAAATAAAGTACCATCTACATCCACTTTTACATCTGAAACTCGCTATTTGTGAAAATCGAAGCGTTATTTCGGGTAGTAAAAGTGTTTTCAGAATATTTATTTATATGTATGGATTCTAAGATTTTCGTTTTCCTAAAAATATCAACTTAAAACGGCTATAAAAAAAAATTTTGACAATGGATTTTTATAATATTTTAGTATGATGTTAAGTAATATGTAAGTATACTTGAGTAAAATTTTCAGACCAAAATACCCAAAATTGACAATTTTATCAAACATTATATACGTAAAAACGTGAATTTTACGAAATATTCAAAGTCCTATATTTTGTAGAAAAATTAACATAACGGTTCCAAAATTTTACCACATATGTATAATAGCTATGTGAACACCCAAAAAAATTTTCAGGTTGCTATCTTAAAAATTGCCTGAGTTATCGTGAAATATAGAAATTGAATTTGTCAAAATTTCATTTTTCGTGAAAAATGCCGCTTTTTCGTCATTTTTTCGAAGTTTTTTCTACCGCTTAGGGTCAATTTTGAGAAATTCAAAAAATGACCTAAATAAAGTACCAACTAGATCCACTTTCCTACCGGAAACATACCCTATTCGTGATAATCGGAGCATTATTTCGGGTAGTAAAAATGTCTTCAGAATAAAAAAAAAAAAAAAAAAAAAAAAAAAAATAATCACACATCATTGTAAAACCAATACATTCTTCGCTTCGCTCAGAATCTAAAATTTGTAAAACGATCTAAATAATGTACTAACTAGAAACTAGATGCAATTATCTATCAGAAACAAAATGACATCGTGATAATCAGACAATCCGACAATATTATTACTTCTGGCCTACAATATTATATAATATTCATTGTCGGAGTGGATACCGGGAAAAATCCCGGAGGCCTGAAGTATAATGTTTATTCTTTGTAAGTTAAAGTATTTATTATATTAATTTTATTAGAACATATTAAATATTATTTGTTAATATAATTATATAAAAGTAAATACATTTACATACGAAATTAGATAAAATACAATTTGTACCTAATGAAGAGATGAAAATTTTGGAAATTCATTTTCCTGGACGGAATTTTTTTCTCACTCCGCCACTGCATATATTTTTTATATCTAAATAATGCATGTAATTACAATAATAAAATATTAAATTAATGTACATATTATTGTTATATTATATTATAGGTTATATGATTATTACCTACGTTTATCATATATCGTTACATTACATTCGTATAATTTTACATGTCGTCTGTATTATAATATAACTACATTTTTATATGAAATATGATTAAGCCGTGTTTAAAATACGTATTGAAAGCGACAAAAGCGTCTGTTAAACTAACGTATGATGTGAAATGAATTTGTAATTAATTGTCAATTGATTGGAAATTTGGTATACGTGAACTGATGCGTACAAAACTAATATATTTTAAAGAATATAATATGTGATTTATTTTTATCGTAATTCGTACTATTCTACTAAATAATAATAAATAAGTAGGTATTAAAATAAGTTTAGAATAGGTATACTTATATAGATTAAACATTGTTTAATATGTGTATATAATTCTTATTTCTTATACAAAGTAAAGTTCTTTAGAGTAAAAAAAAAAAAAATTTAAAAAAATATAATCGTCGATTGATTAGAAAAAAAAAAGACCGTTTTACGTGAAATAAATAATTATAAAAAGTAGGCGCGTAGAGAAATAAATAAATAAAAAATAACATTATCGCAGGAATTCGTTTTTTCTGATAAATGATATTTTCTACGTAGATATATTATGATATTTATTTTTGCCTATACGTATGGAAAAATGGAAATAATCGACGCGTTGTCTGGCCGGACACACGCACGTCGCATATAATATTTGTACGGAGAAAAACAAATTTCATATAATATTATAAAATTGTAATCAGAAATCCACGGTTGTCGAGAATTCTCATACCATTATTATTATTATTATTATTATTATTATTTATTATATATTTTTTCCTGACAAAAATACGCTGTCAGATTGTCGTAACGTCACGGTTTTCTCAATACAGTAATACACCAGTACACCACGTACGGCGGCGGTTCCATTCATAGTTCATACATAATAATATTATTATTATACACCGCATTGTTGTTTATAGTCGTTTTCTCGATATTTTATATTATATTTTATTATATGTATTATTATAATGTATACGCGTACACGTTATATATTTAATTTTTTTTTCTCTCCTTATATTACACATTCCCGACCGATTTCTTTTCTATACGACAGCCCCTCTGCCACTACGACCGTCCAGTCCGTAATGAACGCGCGCAGCAACAATACGCGGCCTCTACCGCCCGCACACTCAACGGCATAAGCCGGGGAAGAAGTCCAAGGAGGGTGTATATTATTATATAAATTATACATACATACATACATATATAAAATACGCACCGAAACACAATGACTGTGTATAGTGTATATATTATAATAATAATAATAATAATAAGTAATAACGTATTATATTATACGTGCTCGTGTACGAAACACCGTGGCGGACGCGGGCAAGCAGTCTCACAGATGGAATCCCACGAGCCGACACCAAGTCTGGGCCGACGATGTACGCACGCGATGCGCGCGACAACAATCTCCGCTGCTCCCCGTTCTCCGCACGTCGTATGCGTCCGACGTTCGTAGCCAGAGCGGCTGCGGTGCCCGTTATACCGTAGTGTACACTAGCTCACTGCTACATGGGAGGATACCGCGGTTTACGCGACCAGTCGCTCCGATTGGCTCGACCACATTCTCTCTCCCCTTCGTCATCACGACCGGCCAGCCACGGGCCCACGGCCGACGCGTCGTCGTACTCGTACTTCGTAGCCCTTACTCCCGTAGATATCTCGTTTAATCGTTTTGATCGGCCATCGGCCGCAGTCGACCGACAATTTCGGATGTAGTTTGTTTTTTTGCTCTTTACGTCTTTCTGATATCGAAGAACTGGCGCGCATCTACTCTGCGTTTACTCCGAGTTGTTTATTTATTTGGTGATACTAAATAATCATGCGACCGTACGATATTTAGTTCGTGATAATAATATTGTTGTTTTCCGTTATCGAAAGTCCGACAATAAATAATATTGTCGGAGAAATAACATCTTGGTCCGTTCGCGTACGGCCTGCGGTCCTACGGATTGATCGGCCGTCGCTGCTGCCGTTGTCGACGCGATGACATTAATGCTGTCTGCTCTATTAGTCCGATGATGGATCGTCGTCGTCCTCTCTGTGTGACTATGTTGCCGGTGGTCACCGCTGTAAATGGTAATGTTTGTGAAATAATAAATAATGATAATATTAAATCATTTTTATGAGTAGCTCTTGGAACACGACGATTTTTAAAGTTTTTATATAATATCTACCTATAACGTACCAGGTCTCATACCTGTCTACGTAATGGCTATTGGCTAGGCTAACGGCTATTCGATTTATAATTAAACCGTAAATGTCACAGAATACTGTAACAATAATATTATATTCTATGCAATGTAAAAGTTATGCCTACCCATTCTTACAGTCATCATGATTAGACTAGGATGTTCATCGATTATTGATATTTTTTTATTAATTTAATGTTATTTATGTTTTACAGTTTTATTTTGAAAATATGGTAACACGACGGTTCGTTAAAATTATTGATACTACTGGATAATGTTTATCATTAACTGTGATTTTCGTATTTGGATAATATGGGCTACTGTTATTACAGGTAATAAGGAATATTATTAATTAATTATCAATATCGTTATTTAAATTATTACAATCTGAAACTTATTTTTTTTTTATCCATATAGGTAGGTACTATTATTATTGAGAAAAAACTGAAACTGTCTAGCAATATTGGGTTTGGTTATTGAAACTACAAAGTATTTTTGTTTTCAATACATAACCACATTTGATATTATTGTGTAATAGAAGTACTATGCAGTCTCACAGTTATCATGTAATATTGAATTAGGTTATTATATTTAGGGCCATTCTGAGTAAATACTAAAAGGCTTATAGAAGACATTTTTTATCATGTTCAAAAACTTTTTTTGTTTTTTATATGGTAAAAGAAGATAAGGGCCTAGAGAATTATTTAATTAGAACTCGACCATGACTCAGGAATCCCTGACCTCTTGCTAGGTCCATACAATGTTGATTATATTATAACCAGCTTAATATTTATGTATTAAAATGTAGACTTAATAAATATTGACATTCCTTATGTTATCTTATTATAATAGTATTTGGAATTTTAGCTTGAGAGTCAAAAAGATTGATAGTTTATCAATTACAAAGATTACAAATAGGTACCAAGATGTATCTATTTAATTCTATTTAATCTATTATTAATTATCTAATTTTTATTAACATAAAATTTCGTGTAAATAAATAAATATTTAGTTTAGTTGATAACTAAGTAATTTAATTATTAGTATTTAAGTTTTATTATATATATATATAATATATATACATTTAAATTAAGTCAATATCATACAAAAATAAATTGATATTTATTTTTATAAATATGTTTTATTGTCTTACTCTTATAATAGTTGAAAAAACTCTACTTTGCTTTTATGTAAATTAATAATTTATATATGTATTATGTTATTATAAAATATATTAATTTTAATTTTTAATTTTTAGTATGTTTCTGTAGTCCAGTACCATGTCCTCGAGATTCGTGTTCATTGTCCGGATATAAGGACAATTCGTGGTGTAAAAATTTAGAAACGTACATCAAATGTATGAGATCATTATCAAAAAAATGCCGTGGTGATATTGGTTATCATTCTGCTATTACAGTATCAAATACAGAATATAAAAATAAATGTATTAGCTATGAAGAATTATCTAGAAGTAATATTAGTGAAAATTCTCATTTAATGATACCATCTAATCACAATGGGACTGCTTGTCCATTACTTTTTGATGATAAAAAAGAACATAGATTTTGTGGTTTATTTGGAGATCCTCATTTGAGGACATTTGGTGGTGAGTATCAAACATGTCGGATTCATGGAGCTTGGCAAGTGATAGAAAATTCATTTTTTGGAATTATGGTAACCAATGATGCTGTTTTAAATAGCACAACAGCAACTGCTCCAACTAAAGTAAATATTTTATTTAATAAATATATAGTAAATTAAATTAAATTAAATTTAATATACAATTTTTATATTTTAGTTGACGATTCTATTAAAAGCACATAGACCAGAATGCACTAATCAAAAATTGTATGAAGCTCAAGGAGATATTCAATTACCACGTGCGTTTGAAGATGGTACCACTTCATCTGAATCGGTTTCATCTACTGTTTCTCTTTCTTGGCGATCTAATGATGCTAATAGTGAGACTGTTATTATACGATTATCATATATTTCTACTATTATAACTGTGACTCGCGTTGGCAAGTATTTGTCGATTTCAGTGAAATTGCCAGAACAGTTGACACAAACATTTAATCATGAAAAAAATGAATTGTGTTCTACTGGTTGCCCTATTTCTGAACAAATAGATATTGAACAAGTTACAATTAATGAATTAGATAATGTATTATCATTATGTCATAATAGTATTGGGCATACCGGACATAAACTGACCGATCAGTATTTGGATTGGTGTGTGTTTGATATGATGACTTCTCATGATGAACAATTTATTAATGCTTCACATGCAGCTTACTCTGATGTGTTATTTTTTGAACCACGATCATTGTTTAATAGAACAGTTAGTATATTTGAATTTAATCCTAAATCAATAGCTGATGCTGGTTCTATTCATAAACTAAACTTATTTATTCTCATTACCATTTTATTGTATAATTTGCGATTATATAATCTGTGGTAACTTTCTAGAGTGTTCCTATTTTTTAAATTTAAGTAGGTACGGTGAAATTAGTATAATATGGAATCATATTAATTCTAAACATATTTCATATTCACATCAGAATAGGTTATTATTATGTATTACAATGCATAATAATATCATATAAATTTAATGGTCAGGTGGACTTTTTTTTATATACAAAATACAATAATATTATTAGTTTTCTATTTGTTGGATACTTATTTTAAAAATATAATTTATGATATATTTGGGATTCCACTTAATACAAATTTCACTATATTTATTCTACAGTTCGATTAAATTCATATTTATTTAAATCTAAGTTTTCCTTTTAATATTTAGTTAACTGGTTATATATGATATAATATAATATATATAATAAACTTTATTTATTTATATTTTTTGTATAATTTACATGAACATGAAATTTATTGAATGTTCATTAGTTATTTTTTAACTTTTTTTTAAATAATAAAGTACATTTTATATTTTATTTAGAAATAATTTTGAATCATCGACATTTATTTTTAATTATTTTCTTTTAAAAAAATAATGTCTGCTCATAATTTGTCCACCTAAATTATTTATATAGAATAATATACATTATGATGTAAATTAGTTGTTGATTATTTTTAAGAACTTTAATTTAAGCATGTACTATGTAATATTAATTTAAATAAATACTAATAGACAATTCATTCTAATATATTCTTACATATTATATTCTAATACATTATAATATTATCTTTAGAATTTGTATATGATATAGTTAAACTCAAAAATTAAGTTATTTTAGCTAATAAATTAAAACCTAGCTGATTTAACCATTTTTAAATAATATTGCATTGTATAATATAGCAGCATAAAAAATTATTTTTAGGTATTAAATAGAATTTATTTAGTACAATATGTCTGATCCTAGTCTGAATTTGTGATTTTATTTATAATTTGTTTTAAGTTCTTTTTTATTTATTTTTTAAAAGTATATATAGGTAATTATAATATATTATTTTTTTACTAGTAAAAAATATGCATGTGTTTATATTTTTAATTGATATGATTAAATTAATGTGTGTGACAAGTGTCATAAAAGTTCAATTTCTATATGACTAATGATCACATAATTTTGTTTACTTTTTTTTTAATATTTAATTTATTTAATAGATCTAATAATAATACTCCAAGTATGTATTGTAAATTATATAATATTTTTAGGGTTTTTTTTAAAAAAATATATTTTGTTTAAATACAAATTTGTATGTATTATATGTATTTTAGTGGTAATGCTAACAGTATTATTGTTATTATTACGTATTTATAATAAAATTTTGAATAATACATAAATACTGCCAAATGTTTATGTACTTAATTATTTTAATATATTTATAACTTTTTTAGCATTTATAATAATTAAAATGAATTAAAAACAAATTACTTACAAACATTTATTTATTTTGTTTTTTATATTGGTAATTAATTTTTAAGTTGTATAAATGTATAATAAATATTAAAAAAAAAAAAAAAATTCAATACAATACCTAAGGTTAACCTTAGTTAAATAGATATATATATAAACAACAGGGTAGAGCTGTAGAAAGGATAGTGTTGTATAATAATTACAATGATAATTCATCACATTTGAAAAAACAATTCTAAGTGAAGTTAAGAAAGATATATTGATAATAAATTAGTATTAGCATTGATTATAAATACTATAGATTGGCCACTGCGATTGTTTATCGATGACACAAAATAAAACTTCCGATAGATAGCGTTAAGTCATTCTGAATAATAGTAATTGAATATTTTATTATAACTCCCTGTAGTTATATTAAAATACTCTTACAGTAAAGTAAAAACTAAAAGCATAGTAAACGAACTCACTGATCATGCGGGCATAATTATGTTGCTAATTATTTAATATTTACTAGAACATAGTAAACACAAAAATAATATAATATACAAAAACGAAACATATAGGTATTATAATTTTATTATGTTATTGATTTTCTTTGGTTGGTGGATTGTGGAAAATATTAAAACAAATAATATCTTACTAATTCACTAAACCAAATTATAATTTTAAAACAGTCAGGTATGAAGATGAATGATGATGTATAGATATATGTACCCGTATTATTTTGGATTTCAAAAAACCTATCAGTTGTCGCATGAAATAAAATCTAGGTAATTAGTAATGTGTTTAAACAATTTAAATAATTACATTTCTCTCCAGACATTTTAAAACATGAATGAAAAATAATTGATGATTAAAAAAAATATAAAAAATTTTAATATTATAACTTATAAGTCTATAAGCATATTATATTGTGTGGATAATCGAGCATAAGTAAACGACTAATTACAGTGATTTTTGTTAGAAATATATTATTATTGTGGACTTGAGATCATAAATAAACACTTCTAAATTTATTTGTCATCTTCATTTAATAAAAGTTTATATATAAACATAATTAAATTTATATTTTTCAGTATTTTAAAATTTAGAATATGGCAATTAACAGTACCTAGTAGGTAGTAGGTACCGTGAAAGTGGGTGAATGTGAATAGAAACAGTTTTACACATATAAGTAGTAATATCTCTAAATGCTAAATCTAAAATATGCATAACTTTCAATTATATCATAATTTGGGTCTTCCTGATGACAACATGATAACATTTTCATTAACAACCTATACATATAAAATTTGATTATATATATTATATATTTTTAAGTATTATGTTTCTATTGCAGGTATGTATTTGAGGGGGCAACAAGGGCGATCCCCCTCAAGGACCGTATAATATACAAAATTCAATAATTAATTTAATTTTAATAGAAGTATCGTAATAATTTTGTAAATTAACTAATTTTACGTTACAATGAAATTGAATACCTGAATAAGTCTAGAAAAATATTTGTAACAAAATATACCAGTGGCGGCTCGTGATTACTGATCAAGGAAGGGCAATTTTAAAATCTCTTTTTATATGGAAAATAACAAATTAAATTGATACAAAAAAAAAAAAAATATATATATATATAAATATAATTACAATATAACATAGGTACATTTCTTATACGTATATATGTATATATATAAATATAATAATAATAAAAAAAAATATATAATTACAATATATATTATATAAAACATTTAATTTGTTACTAATTTGGACATTTTTTTTTCTTGGAACTAATTTTTTTTAATTCACGATTTTGTGATCGTGTATAATGTTTCATGCGCATAGTTATGTAGAAACAAAATATTGATGTGAGTATTTCACTTTCATGATATTTACATGGGAACTTTAATAAATTATTGTAATTTTGTATTGCACCTATAATTTACAGTTTTATCAAATACCTCTGGATCCTTACAATATTTGTTAAATCCTTCTTCTATAGCAGATATAAATGAAAACAACATTTCATTACTTTATTACAATGTGTACATCTATTACTATTTAAATTTGTTAACTGTTGGCAATTAATATGTCTCCAAATACTAATTATTAATGTTGCATTTCTTACTGTAATATCTTTAAAATATACTATTTATTACAAATTAATATTGTCAATGGATAAATAATAATTATAAATTGATTATGCAAATTACCTGGAAAATTAATTATACCTATTAGGTCCACCGATACACACATTTTTTTGGCTAAATGCTATAATTATTTTTTCAAGTGATTTAATATCAATAGGATATGTATTATTTAGTAGGTATTGGAAAATATTTAATAAATTGTAATTCTTGTCCCAGAATATAATAAATTATATTTAATTCAGATTTTATTACTATTTGTTTTTCAATAACAGCTTATAATTGATTATATTTTCATATTTTAAGTAATAATATGTTATTGCATTCTGATTAGAAAATATATTCCATCCTACAGGCAATAACATATTATACTGAAGAAGATTTTCAAAAGTGTTTATATAATATACATTATCCTTTAAATTATAATAGTTATAAAAATATATATTCAAATTTTTATTATTATTAAATTAGATAGGTAGGTACCTACTTGATTTGTCATTAATACAGGTAATGGTTCATTTGTTGAAAATATTAATTTTTTACGGCTAGACGTATCAGTATTTTTAAAAATTGTCAGTATAGTATTTAATTTTAATCTTAATCATTGATTTTCACATATTTTCTAAAATATGTTAATTTAAAGTAATATATGGCATAATAATTGTAAGATACAACAATTAAATAACTATAATTATTAAAACTACATTTACATTTTATACTTTACTATCGTAACCTTCCCAACAATTGTAATTGTGAATTATTTCATCCTGCTTAAAATGTAATTCACATAAATGTGTCGCATTAGTTTCTTTATTATTAATTTTATTAATAAATTGAATCCATTTATCTTTTATTAATTTATCTTTTGGTAAAGAAAAAATTGTATATTTAGTACTAGAGCCAGTAGTCTTACGACTTTTACACTTAATAATTGCACATTTATATACCATTTTATAAAATTTAATTAGAACAAAGAAATTATTACTATTAACTTTAACAATGTATTGCATAAGCATGACAAAATTTTGTCATGTGCATAAGTGTAATTATAAATTATGTCAATTGTTAACGTAAATAACTAATAAATATTGAGTACCTATCATATAATGTGCATAATGTTTTTATTTGGTACCTATTGTATTTAACTTTTTAGTTTGTAGCACGGACTAATATACTAATGTCTAATATACTATATCTTAGTCCGTGGTTGTAATATTATTTTTAAATTTAAATCGTCTGCGATTTAAATACAAAATCATTTTGGAAGTTATCACTAGATGGCGGTTGTGTTGCTAGTAGGTAGTTTTTTCTCCCGTACCCTGCCCCATATGTTCCATTATGTAGACAGTCCCCCAACCCTCCTGTCTGTACGTTACCAGTCCTGTATAATATCTTAGACCGTGCTCTGATTGCTCTGAACTAAAAATCTGCGAGCGCCTATGGATAGTCCATAACTTCACGTTTTCAGTAACACCACAGATTATATGAAACCAGATTGTGCACTCGACGTTTATTCAAAAAAAGATCGTTTCGACCACAGATATATAATACAACATGTTATTATGGGTAATTGTAAATTCCCCTAAAATTTGAAGTAGTAAATTCCCCTAAAAATATTTTGCTACCGTGTTACTCGTATGTAAACTCCCCTAAAATTATTTTGCTACCGTGTTACTCGTATGTAAATTCCCCTAAAATTATTTTGTTAATAGAACCATTTAGCATTAACCAGAGGACACCACGAGGAGGCGGTTCTAGTTATCCTCCAAAAATTGTTTATGTATTTTTTTATTTTATATTTTTTTTATATTAATTTATAATTATATTTTTATGTTAAAAAATAAAATAATGATTTAAAATTATTAATAATAAAAAATAAAATTTTATTAAAATAAAATTTGTTTTATACAATTTATATCACTGTGGATGACGATAATTGGTTCTACTTGTTTTAAATATTTTTAGGGGAGTTTACATACGAGTAATACGGTAGCAAAATA
>JAIUCT010000001.1:36984533-37060282 GCA_021307375.1 Tetraneura akinire | reverse complement strand
GGGAGTTTACATACGAGTAATACGGTAGCAAAATATTTTTAGGGGAGCTTACATACGAGTAATACAGTAGCAAATTATTTTTAGGGGAGTTTACAACGTTTTAGGGGAGTTTACATGTGCCCGTTATTATATGTCTGTGGTTTCGACAGTGTATACCAGCGGTCCCCAACCTTTTTAGTTGTGCTGACCACCAATTTTGTAAAAAATCTTTGAGGCCCACTAATGACTTATTAGTCATATACTATTAACTATTGTATACCTTAATATACATATGTATAAATATGTGTATGTATATATGCGTAACGTATATCAGTGGCGTAGATACAACTTTTTTCTGGGGAGGGTGCAGTGTCGGATTTAAGGGGGGCGATTTCCCCCTCCCTTTAGAACTAGATTTTTTATGTTTTATTGATCTTAATGAGGTAGAATCATGATTTAAGATATAGGTATCATAAATCATAGATAGAATATTATAGATTATTATTATTTATATAAGTTTTAAATTATAAAAATTTAAATTTAAAAAAGACTCAAACTTCAAAATTGCCTAAGTTATCATGAAATATTGAAATCGAATTCGTTGAAATTTCGGTTATCGTGAAAAATACTTTTTTCGTTGTTTCTTTTGTCGCATGTGGTCAATTTTGAAAAATTCGAAAAATGACCTAAATAAAGTAGGTACCAACTACATGCACTTTGCACGATATTTGTGAAAATCGGAGTATTATTCGGATATAAAAATAAAAAAAGACACACAAGACACAACTTGTGTATACAATAACCAAATAAAATTCAAATAATTGTTAAAAATATATTGTGTTGAAGGATTAGAACCAGTCGTTCACGCTGTTTTTGATTATTTATATTTCCACGAATAACAATAAACTCTATGATTGATTTAATATTATCTTTACAATAATTGTCAAAATTACTAAATTTATAAATTAAGATTTATGCAGAATATTATTTATAGTCAATTTTTAATAATATTCATTGTTCAACGTTCATAATATTCATAGTATATCTTAATACGAGTTCCTACTTCATATATAACATTATTACATTATAATGGTAATTTTATTATATCCCGTATTTAACGAAAATTATTTTATTAATCAATTTTTATGATATAGGTACCTAACCATAGTAAAATGAAAATATCATTTTGCTATAATATGTTGGGTACCTACGTAATAATTAAATATCTTTAAAAAAAATTCTGGGGGGGTGGAAACCCCTTACACCCCCCCCCGTAACTACGCCACTGACGTATATATTATACATATTAATATATGTATATATAATATAATACGTCAGTTATTAAAAATAGAAGAATTAAAAAACAATTGTTTATTAAGATCATAATTTATAACATTATTCAACTTAATTACAAGTTAAATAATTTAATGTGACTTTGACACTGATTGTTTATATGGTCTACGGCCCAGTTCCACACTGCCCGAGGCCCACTAGTCTAGTGGTCCGCGGCCCATAGGTTGGGAACCGCTGGTGTATACTATCGGGACTTCAAATTGGTGTTGCCAATTATACAAATATAATAAAATTAAAATAACCATAATATTCCTGGCGGTTTGTATGAAATATATTGTAAATGAAGCGTACAATAAATTTTATTATTGTAAATGGATAGGTACGCCACATCGGGGGCCACCAATCAGAGCACGATTGTTCACGTTTGTTCACGATTATTCACGATTGTATTGTTCTTGGCTTGAGTGCACAATCTGGTTTTACATAATCTGTGGTAACACTATGACCATGGAAAAACAAATTACAGACCTATGCATCTATTCTATCAGTGGCGCATTTAGACATTTAGCGCCCTGGGGCAACATTTTACTAGCACCCCCATCAAAAATTTTTTATATTTTATATAAATAATATTTAATAATTTATATTTAAATATATATAAATATTTTAAAATTATTTTGGTTGTCATATTTGAAATTTTTTATTTCTTTCTTCAAAAATTATTAATATTCGCAAATGTTAGTTTCCGCCATCGATTTTAAAACAGCTAAATACACATCCTATAAATAAGACAATAACAGCTAAATCAAAATCGTTCCAATTATTAATAAGTAGAGGTCGGATTTATATTTTTTAAAAATCCTAAAAATATTATGTTATTATGTTGTTTAAAAAAGGCAATATATTCTCTTAATATTCTTTTAAAACATTAAATTTATGATGTATTATATCTAAAAATTCAATGCATATCTTAATAAAATAAATTATGTTAATATGTAGGCAGATATAATAATAAATGATTTTTTTTTGTATACTTTATTATTTATTTAAAAGTATAAGTTAATACTAGAAATTAGAATATTAAAATTATAATACTTACAATAATATTAACAAATGTTATATAAAAATGTGTAGAAAAAATATAAACGGCCGAAAATAATAATTTACAATAAACTATAATACATTGCACCCAAACATAAACGCTGACGAATCCCGAATGAGTGAACGACTGAATAACAAGAATCAATTATATTAAATTATTAACTTATTGTTAAATTCTATTATAGACCATAGTATAATTATTTGTCTAAAAGCCACATGCAATACCCTTATGATTCCGATAATTAACTACACGTGCCAAGGTATTAAATTATATTTACATGGAAATATGAAAGACGATCTGATACTCCTGCCGCAGGGATATAGGTGTGCATAATCATAGTATTTAATTATAATTATAAATTTATAATTTAAATGCAATGTTAAACCATTGCATTCGAAAAAACGATTCTGAGCGAAGTTCAGTCAGATAATGTAGGTATTGATTAATATATTGCCGTATTTCGTCATATTTTTTTCATTGTTTTTTCTAACGCATAGGATCAATTTTGAGAAATTCGAAAAATGACCTAAATAAAGTACTAAGAACATCCTAACCGGAAACATATGCTATTCGTGAAAATCGGACCATTATTTCGGGTATCGGGTAGTACAAGTGTCTTCAGTCATAAAAACAAAATAATAAAAATATCAATTTTAAACAGCTATAAAAAAAATTGAGACCATGGATTTTTCTAATATTTTGATATGATGATTAAGACATAAAAAAAAAAAAAAAAAATGAAAAAAACAAAACAAAACGGCGGTCACCCATTGGCTGTCGATGCCTAGCTAGTAGCTACGGTGCTTAACACCGAGATAGCGTTTGGGAATGTTTCGCCGACTACACCACACGCGTCTCATTTACTAGACTAGGGATTTTTCTAACATTTTGAATTAATGTTAAGTAATATATATATATACTTCAGTAAAATTTTCAGACCTTAATACCAAATATTGCTAATTTTATCAAACATTATATACAAAAAAACGAGAATTTTACGAAATATTCAAAGTCCTATATTTTGTAGAAAAATGAACGTCACGGTTCCAAAATTTTACATAGTACCTATATGAACTCCCAAAAAAAATTTCAAGTCTCTAACTTCAAAATTACCCGAGTTATCGTGAAATATTGAAATCGAATTCGTCGAAATTTGAAAAATGCCGTTTTTTCGTCATTTTTTGGTTGTTTTTTCTACCGCTTAGGGTCAATTTTGAGAAAATCGAAAAATGACCGAAATAAAGTACCAACTACATCCACTTTGATACCGGAAACATGTGCTATTCGTTATAATTGGAGCATTATTTCGGGTAGTAAAAGTGTCTTCATACTTAAAAACAAAAAAAAAAAAAAACAAAAAAAATAGACACACATCATTGTAAAACAATACATTCTTCGCTACGTTCAGAATCTAAAAAGTATGAAAATAAATACGTATATTAAATTTGTATTTGGTAAGAATTTATAAAAATAATTTATAATTTCGTAATAGGTATATTGGAATATTGGTATACAATTTATTTTAAATGTTAAAGAATTGAATAATCCTATAATCCATATAACTATATTTTATTTATTTATTAATTAATGAAATAAATAAAAAATAATTTAAATTTAAAATTTATTTACACACTTCAATTTTAGATTCTGAGCGAAGCGAAGAATGTATTGGTTTTACAATGATGTGTGTCTTTTTTTGTTTTTGTTTTTTGTTTTTTGTTTTTTTTTTTTTTAAGAATGAAGACACTTTTACTATCCGAAATAATGCTCCGATTATCACGAATAGCATATGTTTCCGGTAGCAAAGTGGATGTAGTTGGTACTTTATTTAGGCCATTTTTCGATTTTCTCAAAATTGACCCTAAGCGGTAGAAAAAACGACCAAAAAATGACGAAAAAACGGCATTATTCAAATTTCGACGAATTCGATTTCAATATTTCACGATAACTCAAGCAATTTTGAAGTTAGAGACTTGAATTTTTTTTTGGGAGTTTATATAGGTACTATGTATATGTGATAAATTTTTGGAACCGTTACGTTCATTTTTCTACAAAATATAGGACTTTGAATATTTCGTAAAATTCTCGTTTTTTTTTATATAATGTTTGATAAAATTAGCAATATTTGGTATTAAGGTCTAAAAATTTTACTGAAGTATATTTATATATTAATTAACATTAATTCAAAATATTAGAAAAATCCATTGTCTCAATTTTTTTTTATAGCTGTTTAAAGTTGATATTTTTAGTTTAAACGAAAATATTATAAAAAAAATGATGAAAAATTAGCATTCACAAAAACGTGGCTCTATGGGAGACGCGTGTGGTGTAGTCGGCGAAATATTCTCGAACGCTATCTCGGTGTTGAGCTCCGTCGCCAGGCATCGACAGTGGATGGGTGACCGCCGTTTTTTTTTTTTTGCGTTTTTTTTTTCGTTTTTTTTTCTTACTATGTCTGAATCATCATATTAAAATATTAAAAAAATCCATGGTAACATTTTTTTTTATAGCTGTTTAAAAAAAATATTTATATTTTTTTGTTTTTATGACTGAAGAAGTGAAGACACTTGTACTATCCGAAATAATGGTCCGATTTTCACAAATAGCATATGTTTCTGGTAGGAAAGTGGATGTTCTTGGTACTTTATTTAGGTCATTTTTCGAATTTTTCAAAATTGATCCTGTACGTTAGAAAAAACGATGAAAAAATGACGAAAAAACGGCAATATATTAATCAATACCTACATTATCTGACTGAACTTCGCTCAGAATCGTTTTTTCGAATGCAATGGTTTAACATTGCATTTTAATTATAATTATAATCAAATACTATGCACACCTATATCCCTGCGGCAGGAGTATCAGATCTTTTTCTATTTTTACTTAATTCATAAACATTTACCGCTCTTAAATGCGCCACTGGCATCTATGTTATGTATACTACTCTATACAAGTTTTATTTATAGACAAAACACAAATATATATATATATATATATATGTATATATAAAAATATACATTTATTTATATAGAAATATATCTTTGTGATTATTTTTGTTTATTATCATATAGTACTTAATTTCCCTCTAAATAAGTTGCTTAGGGGTGACGGTACTACCGGTATACCGAATCGAGGTCGATATACCGGTATACCGTATACCGGTATACCGTCTAGTTTTTAAAAACGGTATACCGATAATATCGAAAATACCGAATTACCGAAGTATCGAAAATATCGATTACACCGATATTAGCCATTTAATATTTTAATCTATTTTAAAATTGTTTAAAATTTCCCGTCTTATATACTGAAAAAATAAATTTATGTCAAATACCGATGCGGGTCGAATAGTTAGGTCCGTTTTCGCGTGTTTTCGTCGTTATAGTATTAATATTTAATGCTTAATATTTAGTCTCAATTCACGAGTCGTTTGTAGTGTTTGTAGGTACCATTTGTGGTGTTTATGAGATATAGATATCGATCATCTCTTTCAGCCGATTACGCTGAAGAACTTATATTTTTATCTATGAATTCAAAATTTGTATCAAAATAATAAAGTAATTGTAATATTTAAATATGAATTGGTGATCTAGTTTTTTTTAATAATTTATTAAAAATTTAGTAAATTAAATCATACTCGTATTAATCTTATAATAAATTATTATATTATTATTTTTAATAATAAAGCAAATTATAACTATAATTTATTTTTATTACCTGCTCTATTACCAAAATATTGAAAATACCGGAATACCAATAATACCGAAATATCGAGTATACCGATTCATACCGGTATAAAATATACCGAAAATACCGGTATATCGATTTTTTCGGTATACCGACTCATACCGGTATAAAATATCATACCGAAATATCGAGGAAAAAAAAAATACCGTCACCCCTAAAGTTGCTATTGTTAATATATTAATAGTGTATAAAAATATTATATTTATACAGGTATATTATTGTGAATTGTGAACTCATTAATCTTGTAATAATGTGGGCATATGGCTATTTATACCTATTCTATACTCCATAGTCAGTGCTGGCGTTACAAATTGCGAGGCACTGTGCAAAATAGTTTTGCGAGGCCCTCTTTTAATATTTTCTTATTTTTATATTTTTTTAAATACCTTATGAAGATTATTACAATTATTATTTATTATACTTCCAATTTGTAAACACAATATTGTTTTAACATTTTTTGAAAATAAAAAAACCAATAATTATTTGTTAAGTTGTTAATGTTTAATAATTCAAAAAAAATATAACATCAATAAAAGATACCATAAATACAAAATAGTCGACGTCATTCTCCAGTTCTCCACACTCTTTATTATTATTAAAATATCAATTTGTCAAAAGACAACGAAAATTTTCATTGTTACCTATTATAACTATTACTATTTATACGAAATACGAAGCATATTATTAAAACGAACGTAACACACAAAGACCGTTTTAATTATCGACCGTATTCGATTTCTACGTTTATACACGATGATTATGTATGAAAAAAACATTCTGGAAATTTTGCGATTCTAAAAATATTTTTAAAAGGTTCAGTATAGGTACTTTTATTATACATACTACATACTAATTACTCACGTACTTGTCATGTATTGTACCTTGTACGGATTTTACAAAATTATAGTACTCCTACAAAAAAAAAACCTTAACCACCACTTCCGGCGTGGCAGCGCGGGGCCCCATGAATGCGCGGGGCGCTGTGCGGGTGCACTGGTTGCACTACCCCTTGCGCCAGCCCTGTCCATAGTTATATTTATATTATCATGATAAATAAATAATAATAATACCTAAATTGGCTATATAATAATATTATCAGTATATAATATTTGATTTGAATTAGTTGTAATTAAACTAGTTGTTTGAATTAGTTAAACAATTAGTTGAATTAATTTGTAATTTGTACAAATGTAGGTATAGTATAATCATTATTCATTATTCTATGTATTAATAAAATTTCATAATCCTACTAGGCACCGTCCCAGGCGGACTTTTTCGTCTTTCCACCCGGGCCAGAATAGTCTGCCAGTGTCTGCCTGGCCAGGGTAGCGAACGCTGCCCGAGGCCCTTGACTTTTTTAAAATTTGTATGTGGAATATGTAGCATAGACATAGACACCTTAGGTAAATAATAATGGACAGGGTCATACTACTATACTAGCCTAGGATGCTAAGTATTGTTAAAGATTCTTTCTTTTTAAAACATAAAAAAAGTGGTGCAAGTGGCTAATTACCACGGATCTTGAGTTCCAGAAGGGCTTTAACCACATCCAAGGCCCTAAATGAAAACTTTAAAATAATATGTTCAAATCATCCACCTTTCATTATGAAGTTTTTGCATAATAAACAATTTCAAATATTTTTTTTTTTTTGTACGATTTTATTTTCATTATAATATTATTCTATACTCTAATATTTTATCGAAATCCGCGTCGGAGACCCTGAACTCTTTAATCAGGCTTATAGGGATGATGCCTTAAGGCGTACAAGAGTTTTTGAGTGGCACAAATTGTTTAAGGGAGCTTGTTGAAGATGAACATCGCGTCGGACGCCCAACGACCGCTACCGATGCTTGACCGTGGCCAAAGTGAAAAAAATTTTGGACTTTGACAAACGTTTAACCATTGCCCTTATCAGTGAGGAGACTGGCCTTTCAGTCGGAACCGACCACACCATCTAACGTTAAAGTTGAATGGCACACGCAGGAGTCCCCGTGTCTGAAAACTTTGGCCACTTGAGCATCGGTTTGAGCGGTCGTCGGGCGTCCGACGCGGTACTCATCTTCGACGAGCTCCCGGTCTTGCTCCATGCTCCATGCTGGCGCGACGACAACACATTAAATAAAATAATATTGCGAGCTCTTGACTGGCGGTGTAATAACTCAGAATAGATTATCCAACATTTACTACAGGAGATGTAGTTTCAATAGTCAAAATTTTGGACTCTAATTGCTCAATTTTAGTTTTCAAGGGTTTATTATCAGAAATAACTTCAAATAGTTGGCTAGAGAGAATAATCTTGATATTATCAAGTTTTGACTTAAAAGTACCGTACTTTTTGTCCTGAACTTTAATTGATTCTCGGCACGCATTGAGGGACGATATAATTTTGGTTTGAGAAGATTTGAGTTCATTCATCATTTCCAAAATTTTGTTAAATTTCTTATTGGCATCAGTAGTTAGAGTAGAAATTATGAAATTAAAGAATAATAAATTAATAAAATAGAATAAAAATAACTAAATAGATATAAATAAAATAAACCAGTTGTAATAACAAAAATATAAAAATAATATGAAGAGGTCTTCATTCAACGACGACTATATAACGACCATGACTATACACATATAATCAATAATAATATTATAATGTATAATATCTAAAGCTAAACTATTGATTAATGATAATTTCATTTTCATTAATAATATAGGTAAAGGTCCCTGAAGATTTCCCATTTCTAATTTTTTATTGTTATTAATATAATAATCTATTAATTAAATCATAAACCTAATGTTAACTAAGAAAAATTAAAATATAAATCATTATGACATTAAATGGTATTTATTTTAAAATTATATATATATAAAATATCATGTGTATAATATTATTCATAGTGTCATAGAATTAAAATAAAATTTTATTTCAGGCAACCATATACCTTAAATTATAATAATAAAATAGCAAATGGGTATTTTTATATGACAAACAACTAAAATAATTTTTTCTAAAATTATAAAAATTAAAAACGTGTACCTACTAATGATTTATGTTACATTGTTACAATTTGTTTCTTCTATTTATGTCCACGTGTTTACACGTTTATTTATTAACCATTATACGAGTATTACATTATATTAATTGGTATTATTTCATAAAGAAAAAATTTATTTTTTGAAAATCCAAATTATATCTATAATCATTTTATATAAGATGAATTTAATTAAATAAATACACATTTTATCTTAGACAACGCTTCAGATGAGTGCAATTTTATCTAGATAAGATAAAATGTAAATAATTTTTTATTTAGATTGATTATCTAGATAAATTCAACACTGAATATTATAGTTGGATAACGACTAATACTTTTAAAAATCAGCATTAAAAACTATTAATATTTTGTTGTGACATAAAAATATAATAAATTTAAGTTTTGGAAAGAAAAGAATATGAATTAAATGAACCTAATATAATATGTAATATTGTGTTTATATATATGTTAAGGGCAATAGCCGAATTCAGGCAAAACTCAGTAATGCCTGAGTAAAACTAGAAATGCCCAAGACATTTGTGTCGCATGGGGTCAATTTTGAGAAAATCGAAAAATGACCTGTATGAAGTACAAACTACATCCAATTTGCAATAGAAAACATGTAACATTCGTGAAAATCGGAGCATTATTTCTGGTAGTAAAAGTGTCTTCAGACATAAAAACAAAAATATAGATGAGCTTTTTTAAAATTAACGTAACAGTTCCAGAATTCTACCACATATATATATAACTTATGTGAATACCCAATAAAAATTTTAAGTCTCTAACTTTTAAATTGCCTGAGTTATTGTGAAATATTGAAACCGAATTCGTCGAAATTTCCGTTTTTTCGTCACTTTTTATCGTTTTGCCCTCTAGCTAATTCTAGATAGGTAATTGGAAAAAATCACCTTACACTATTATGTATATATAACCGAATGGTTCGTTAATTCTCATTATAGACCTTAGTCTTTGATCTATGATCTATGATCTTTGATCTCTGATCTACGATCTATGATCTGTGACATGGCCAACCCCCGGGAGGTGTTCAAAGAAGTATTATGAGATTTACGATGGAAATTTCTGTTTATAGATGGTTCCTATTAGTTTCAATAATATTATTATTTTGGTTGCTATTAGTTACAATAATATTTATATTATCACTATGGTTACTATTATAACCAAAAATTATCTATATATATAAAAAGACTTGTTCTGGGTGATTCATCATCGCCTAGCCTAAACCGCTGAAGCTATGGATATGAAATTTTCAGTAAATGTACTTATTACTATGTATAGGCGCACTAAGAAAGGATTTTTCGAAATTCGCATTTTAAAGGGTAAAAAGCGCATAAAATAGTTAATTTTACGCAAGGTGTATTAATTATTAATGCGTCATCGTATTAATACGTTACTGGGGTAACGCACCCCAGTTTATTTACGGTTCTTAAAAATAAAAATAAACATACAAAACAGCTGTTTAACGATGAGTGAGGAGTCCGCGGTACGGCAGCCGTCGACGCGCGGTGGCTAGACGTGGCCGCCCTTCCGTATCACCGCCGCCGACACCGCGCACCACCGCGCCGCCGACCAGCCCGAAATTGTGGTTCTCCATTTAAATTACGGGAACTTTTTGCAATTACGTTGATCTTTTGCCAATTGTCAGATGCCTTAAGTCTTTGGGAAAAATACAAGGACAGTCTTTCAGAAGATATACGACATCGAGTGGAGTTGGATATTCAACCCGAGAATGTGAATTCAATTATTAATGAAGTATACAATAAATGCTTAGTTACTCTTGAAGATACAGTTCTATTTCTGGGAGGTACATTTTTGCAACATTATGGTTTACCTCAACCATCAAGATGTGAAGCAGTTTTACAAAATAAAGATTACCTTCGAGAGATCAATTATGATTCAAATATTTTGGCACAGTATATAAATTTTAATGAACATTTACTAAATAATGAACAGTCCTATGTATATAACAAAATATTAGATGGCATTGAAAAGAACACTGGCCAAACATTTTTCTTAGACGCACCTGGAGGCACTGGTAAAACATTTGTCATAAATATTTTATTGGCCAGTGTACGAAAAGATCATGGAATAGCTTTGGCTGTAGCTTCTTCAGGCATCTCTGCTACATTGCTAGAAGGAGGTAAAACAGCTCATTCTGTATTTAAATTACCATTAAACCTAACGAGAGTAGAGACACCTATGTGCAATATTTCCAAACAGAGTAATGTAGCACAAGTTCTAAAAGACTGTAAGTTAATAGTTTGGGATGAATGCACAATGGCCCATAAGGGTGGCTTTGAAGACTTCAATAGAACATTAAAAGATATAAGAGGAAATAATAGTTTGATGGGTGGTTTCACTGTGCTGCTAGCAGGAGATTTTCGGCAAACATTACCCGTTATACCTAGGGGTACAAGAGCTGATGAAGTAAAGTCATGTCTAAAAGCTTCGTATTTGTGGCCACATATCCAGAAAGTTGCACTTAATAAAAATATGAGGGTTCATTTGAAAAGTGACATATCTGCTGGGATTTTCGCTGAGATGTTACTTAAAATAGGAGACGGAAATTTCCCTTCATTGGAAGGTGAGATAACTATTCCCTCAAATTTGTGAACAGTTGTTAGCTCTTTATCAGAACTAACTTCCAGAATTTACCCAGATATAATAAATATCAAGATGAAACCCATCGAATGGTTGTGCGAGCGAGCCATCTTAACTCCAAAGAACGATAAGGCAGCCGAAATCAATGAAATTCTACTAAAGGCATTTAATGAAAAAGCTGTTGAATATAAATCTTTTGATTCTGTAATCCAATCGGATGATTCTGTCCATTATCCTTTAGAATTTCTTAATACTCTCAATCCTTCTGGTCTTCCATCACATAAACTTATCCTTAAAATTGGAGCACCTATAATGTTACTAAGAAATCTTAACCCACCTAAATTGTGTAATGGAACTAGATTGCAAGTTAAAGCTCTGCACAAAAATGTAATAGAAGCTATAGTTATCACTGGGTGTGCTAGAGGAGATATAGTTTGAATCCCGAGAATAACGTTAATTCCAACTGATTATCCCTTTGAGTTTAAAAGAATACAATTCCCACTCAAAATTAGCTTTGCTATGACTATTAATAAGTCTCAAGGACAATAATTGAGCATGGCAGGGATTGACTTAAGAGAAGAATGTTTTTCACATGGACAGTTCTATGTCGCATGTTCTAGAGTTAACTCTGCCAGTAGTTTGGTTATTTTAGCCCCAAAAGGCAGTACCAAAAATATTGTTTATAAAGAGGTATTGAGATGAACAAAATATGTCAATATAAATATTGGTGGGTTTTTATAACACCATAATAATGTATATAATAATGTTACAATAATAATAAAAAATAATAATAATTATAATAATACGTAAAGCATTTTTTTTTTCAATTACAGAAAGTTACAATTTCAACATTTCGTCTATTAGAATTGTATCTTAATTCTGATTGTTACAATACATGGGCAACCTAGGATAAACTTATTTAAAAGCAGCCTGTAATAAATATAAAAACTGATAAAATTAAACTTATAGTAGGTTACACAAAAAAACTGTACACGGGCGAAGCCGGGTTATTCAGCTAGTTATAAATAAATTTAGCTGATGAATCAAATTCGTCGAAGGAAAAATGTCGTTTTTCGTCATTTTGCCGTCCTTTTTTTGTGTCGCATGGGGTAATTTTGAAAAGTTCGAAAAATGACCTAAATAAAGTACAAACTACATCCAATTTTCAATCGAAAACATTTAACATTCGTGAAGAATGGAGCATTATTTTGGGTAGTAAAAGTGTCTTCAGACAAAAAAAAAGACACACATATTTGTAAATCCAATAGATTCTTCGATCCTCTCAGAATCTAAAATAAAATCATTAGTATAAAAATAAGAACAATTTGTTTATTTATTTTTACAATTATTTATTATTATTTCATTTCCCTAGATCTTATTAAATAATTTTTATATTCTTATTGTTTTAAATATAATAACATGAATATTTGAGTAATAAATGCAAATGGAAATAAAATATCGTTTTATACGATTCAAAATGTTGAAACATAAATTATAAAAATAAATAATAATAATTTTTTCATATTTATAAAAATTATTTTATTTTTATGAGTTTTGTCATAGTTTTGCTTGGGCATTAGTGAGTTTTACCTGATTTTGGCTTTTGCCCGTTAGACCGTAACAATTATATTATTACACACAATATTGTATAAATATTACACATATTGTATATTTTTACACTACCACCATTAGAATCAGACAAAAGTTGCTCACCCTAAAATATGCAGTCAAAAAAATATCAACCTTTCTAACACAGATAAAAGAGATTATCTCGAAATCACAGTCATCCGTTTAAAACATTTTACTTGTACATAAAACTATACGATAAACTTGAGGAAATATCCTTCAACATCAACAACATAAAACCCATGAATTCACTTATGCTGTTCCACCATGGGAATCTATAGAGACAAACACAGAACTTATTGAATTCCACAAAATTGTATCCCCACATCGATCAATAGTGACAATAGTTAACACTTTCCTCGAAATAATTAGAAATAAATTCAGTTACTACTTCCAAATATAAACAGGCGCTTCCAAAACAGCAAATAAAATGGTTTTCAATCACATACTCATCAAATAATATTCTTTACAAACTTGCCCCCTTCTCAAGCACATTCACAACAGAAACTTTCCTCATCCTTGAGGTCATATCATACTCACGTTCTTCCATTTCTTGTATTTAGTAGTTATTACATGAACTGGTCGCAAAGGAGCTTGAGGTAGTGAGTGGAGATTGTAGATGAAGCAAGTTATATCTTCCACTTTAAAACTATTAAAAATGTTGAAAACTCAAAAACATGCGTATTGCATTTTTATTTACATTGCGTATTTTATGTAGTATTTGTTATCCCACAAAGCACATGAGCATTTTCGGATATTTTTGATTGGTTAATTAATTTTTCCCTTGATCCTCTGGTCTACTTACGACGATTTATCAGTTATCACTTTTATCAATAATAAAATTGTTATTACAAATAATAGAAAATATTAGAAAATCCTATAACTTAAATCGTGAAAAATATATACGAAGTACGAAATAACGGTTTTTTTTTTTAATTTTACGTATTTTATGTTAAGTAATAAGTTATAATAACTTATAGGTAATAAGTACACACCGACCGCCAGCCATTAAATAGTCATTTAATGGATTTTATATTATGTGTACTGTGAAGGTACACAACTAATCAATTATCAATAATCGAATAAACGACAATCCCGTAAAAATTGTGATGCTCGGTATCGATAGTACGAGTAGATCGACGCCATTCACATGGGCAGAAGTGTGCCGCTACCATTCTTATTCTGAATAAAGTATATAATTGCTATTGGTGCAATTATTTTGTACGCTTTGCTATGCATTACTCTTTTACACAAACGATTATATTTGTACGTGATGTAGATATTTATGTTATTTTAAATATAATTATAATAAGAATTATTAATTTATTAATTATAATAAAAAAATATTTTTTTATAATTTTAACCTGTTTTACATATATTATGAAGATTTTAGATTCTAAGTGAAACGAAGAAAGAAGAATATATTGGTTTTACAAAGATGTGTATCTATTTTCTTTTCTTTTTTTCATGTCTGAGCAGTGGTCGAAGTGGGGGGGGATACAGGGGGATGCCATCCCTCCACTTTTTTTAGTAAACAAAATCCATCCCCCAACTTCTTATGACAATAAAAAAGCATCCCTCCTTAACTTTTTATTTAAAACACCAATATATAAATAATTATAAAAAAAAGAAGGTTCAATGTATTTTAATAAAATGTTTATTATTACTAAATATTACTTATTTGAAAATGTATTATGATTTATATTTAACATAGAATTATTTGTAGACGCTGTCGCAATATAACAGTTAAAACGACAATAAAATAAAATAATGCGGGTAATATAACGTAAAGTTATAGTTAAGCTAAAAACGTTTGAGCATATCTCATACAAGTATTAAACCATATTGTGTCGCATAGTATACCTAAACTACGCACGTGCCATACAATACCTATAAACTTATGTATTGAAATGAAACAAATTAATGTCCGCTGTCTCAACATTTATTTTTTTTATATTTATATTATAATATTTGACCGGTTATAAATAATAATATAAAATAAATTAAATATTTGTCTCTTTAAAAGTACATATTTGTTTATTACTTGTGATTCTACCTCATTAAGATAAATAAAACATAAAAAAAAACTCGGTCCAAGGGGGGGGGGTGGATCACCCTATCGCCACCCCAAAAACGCCACATATAAAATTATGAAGTTCCTGTAAATAGGTGGGCATCCCTCCACTTATTTTACCCCACTTCGACCACTGTGTCTGAGGACACTTTTACTACCCGAAAAAAGACTACGATTTTCACCAACAGCATGCGTTTCCGATTGGAAAGTGTATATAGTTGGTACTTTATTTAGGTAATTTTTCGAATTTCTCAAAATTTACCTTATGAGATAGAAAAAATGTCGATAAAATAGAAGGAAAACTGTTTAAGGAAAACTGGAATTTTGACGAATTCTAATTCAATATTTCACGATAACTCAGACAATATTGACCTAATAGAACTAAAAATTTAGTTGGGTATTCTGGTTATTCAATATTCATATAGGTACTATATATTTATATTTTGGAACCGTTACGTTAATTTTTTTTACAAAATATAAATCTTTAAATATTTTATATAATTCTTGTTTTTATGTATTTAGTGCTTGATAAATTTGGCAATTTTGAGTTTAAAAGTCTGAAAATTTTACTGAAGTTACTCATGTATTACTTTAAACTAAATTATTCGAAAAATCTTAAGTCTCAATTTTTTTATAGCTCTTTAAAGTTGATATTTTTAGTTTAATCGAAAATCTTATAATCCATACGAATATTCTTTTTATTATTTCTCAATACTCTTAAATAAAAATTAATAAAAAATCCAAATAATTTATAAAATTTTATTGAAATATACTGATATATATATATCAGTATATAATATTTTATATTCTCAAATTTCAAAAGATTATTAAAAGTTTATTATTAGTATTTAACATATGTACTAACGTAAATCAAACGGAAACATAGGAAAATTGAAGTATATATCATTATGACATTTATAGAACAATAGAATTATTTATCGCCTATCGGAATGTAACAATATAACAGAAAATTTATACCTAAATTAAATAATACTTTTATTAAAATTATAGGTATATAATTATGTGTATTGTGTATTTTCATATTCTCATAAAATTAAGAATAAATACCAAATGGTATTTTTGTATGACAAACAACTAAAATAAATTTTTTCTAAAATTATAAAAGCTATAATCGTTTACTTTATGATTTATGTTATTGTTTCTTCTATTTATGTCGACACGTTTACACGTTTATTATTTATCATTATATTCGATTATTCAAATTGACATGATTTCATAAAGAAAAGAATAATTTTTTGAAAATTCAAATTGTATTTAATAGGTACCTACTATAATAAATAAGTTTATAAGAGTGAATTCATTCTGAAGGATTCGACAACCCTTAATACTTATATTACCTATGTGTACAACCAAAAAATTTTTCAAGTCAAATTTCCTGAGTTATCATAAATTATTAGAATCAAAATCGTGAATAATTGCGTAATAGTCATTTTTCCTATCCATAGAGTCAATTTTGAGAAATTCGAAAAATGACCTTTATAAAGTACCAATTACATCCAATTTCCAATTGGAAATAAATGCTATTCTTGAAAATCAGAGAATTTTTTCCGGTAGAAAAAGTGTCTTCGTACATAAAAACAAAGACATGTCATTGTAAAACCAATACATTTTTATTTTTTCGCTCAAAATCTAAAACTCTAATGACATAACTCTAATGACATATTACACGATATGTCAAAACTAAAATATTAAGGTTTATTAAGGTATAATAAGAAATATTAATTACAATTTTAACAAAGATTTTTTAATGAATGTGAAAAAATGTAAAAATTATTGCTATTTTATCTTTTATAGTTTTATGTTTCATTTAATTTGGTTATAGGTTTATACATTTTTATTTAAGAAACACAATAAAATCAATGATCTCAAAATTATAACATAAAATATTTAATAAATTTACTGTATTCAGATATTTCTAAATAAATTATCAATATAAAATTTTTTTATCTTTATCTTTTCTAGATGAATAAATTTTTACTTATCTGAAAGATTGTCTAATATATAATGTGTATTTATTTAATTAAATTAATTTATGATGATATAATGATTCATGAATAACCGTGTAAACAAGGCGACATAAATAAAAGGAACAAATTATAACATAAATCATTCAGTACACGATTATAACTTTTATAATTTTAGAATAAATTTATTCAGTTGTTTATTGTAATATAAAAATAACCATTTTGGAATTTATTATATAATTTAATGTATATGGTTGCCGGAAATTACATTTAATTTTAATTTTATGAGAATATGAATATAATATAAATAATTATATTCCTATAATTTTAAGAAATGTATTATTTCATTTAGGTATAAATTTTCTGTTATATCATTATATCACGATAAGCGATAATTAGTTTTAATAATGATTTATACTAGTTTACGTTTGGTTTTTGATTTAATAATTATTATTATATTAATAATATATAATAAAATATTATAAATTGGAGAAATCTTCAGATGACTAGATCTATACTGGCTATTATATAAAATAATAAATTTACCTATACATATATAATTATTTGAAATTATCATGAATTAATAGTTTCGATATTTATACTTTTTAAAATTACTATGTTTGTATATAACGTAAAATATTATAATTAGGTATTATATTTTTATACCAAATTATATTTTATGGTAGTTAATGTTTAAAAATAATTGTACATTACATAAAATATTATATTACAATATCATAAAAAAAATCATATTATTTTTAAATTTAGGACTTGATCTGATCGTCTAAAATTTTACCTCGTCCGAATTGATAATTTTCAAAATAGGTTGACAATAGTTCTAAATTATTTGTCATTTTTTTTATAAAAAATATTTATAATAGGAAGATAAATTTTATTTCTATTTTTTTGTTATAATATTAAGATTTAACATGAAAATTCATAATCAATTTCATTTATAACTATAAATAAAGTTATTTATGTTTTTTACATAATTTTATTCCATGCACATTATGTTGAATATTATATTTTTACATTAACGCTCACTATTACCTGTACAAAATAATTTCTTTTTACATAACTCAAACTTTAAATTATTATGCTCACTCAATCATTATTTTTGTAATTTGTACCGTGAAGACATGGTACTAAAAAACTAAAATAATTTACATCATATTGATGATTGTAACACAAATTATGCTATTTAAAAACAGAAATTTTGTATATATTATATCTATACCTATTGTGAGGACACGATACTTATCAAAAATATAGTCGCACATAATAATATTCGACAAAATTATTTTGCAAAAGATGACATATAACAATGCCCACTGTAAGGGGTATTGTGCTAGTGTGCAGTGTTGTACAAAGATAACCCATAATTTATCTAGATAAGATAATAGATAATTGATTTTAAATTTATCTAGATAAGATAAATAGATAAAATTTAAAATATTTTTATAGATAAAAGATAAAAGATAACCAACTTTATCTAGATAAAAAAACAGATAATTAATATTAATATTGTATATCTGAGATCTGAGAATAGCAATAATATTTTAGTTGGACATTTTTTCTTTTTGCCATGTTAGGAGTTATACATCAAGTATATTTTCTAATGAAGAAAAAACTGAAAAATGGGTATAAAGTATAAACACTTTATCGTGTAAACCATTTTTAGCTGAAAATTTCCCGAATTAAAATGCTTACCGTTGACGACAGATTTTATCGAGCCAACGTTCGTACTCTGTAGGCCCCACATACATTATTGGAACAATAGAAACTGTTAATGTGTTATTACTTATTAATATTATTTCAGAACGCGGTTTAAAATAATATTTTATGTCAACAATTATTTTGAAATCTTTGATTTTATATTAATTATCTAGATAATTATTCTCAGATAGCCTATTTATTTATCTAGATAAGATAAAAAGATACTTAAAATAATTTTTATCTAGATGAGATAAAAAGATAACTATATTTTATCTAGATAAATTATCTAGATAATTTTATCTAGATAATGCACAACACTGCTAGTGTGGTCTGGGGCCATGCCGGCTGAGGCATTCTAGTAGGTCTTCGAGGTCTTGGGTAGCACCAACCGATAATAGAAGGCCTGGTGATGTAATGGCTTCGGTCATATAAGCTGGGAGAATATCCTGTTAGGGGTATTGTGTGTGTAGTAGGTGTATGTACTCGTACTTAGAATAATGATTTAGACATACACCACATATTGTTAATTTGTGAATCAATGAATATACATTGCCGACTCACAAAGGTTCTCGCGATAACACCTCCGGCAATAAACAATGAAATTGATTAATGTAAATATCCAAAAACGGCGAGAAAATTCAATTGTTTTGTTAATCTTCTCCTGTCTTTAGAAGATTTCAAACTTGGTCAGTTTTCTCCTGTCTTTTAAAGATACTAAACTTGGCCAGACATCTCCTGTTATTTGTAGAGATTAAACTATTCTGAACTCATTAACTCTTTCCAAGAGACTAGTCACTTGAAGTAATAGTCCTTTAAATATATTACAAATAAGTCCAAAAAGACAAGCCGCATATATTTAAAGGTCACAAATATTATATTATTTCTAAGTAATAATTTCATTCATGTATCATATACGACGAGTACATTTTTTAAATAGTTTATATATAAACTTGTAAAAACTCATTCAAAAAAGAGGCAACAATATTGTACACTATAGTACTGCTTTTACCTATATTTTTTTCAAACACATAAATATATTTTATAATATCTTTTCATTTCCCACAAACATTTTTATCCTTTATTCCTTAGAATAAATGAGGAGGTGTGGAACGTAGTAGAAATAATATCAATTTATATTTAAATAACTGAACATTCTAAATTTTCTTTTACCTATACTACCCCTACCATTTTTAATTTATCTGTTTCTTTTTATTTCGTTCAACACAATATATGTATATTTATATAATATAAAAATTTAATTAAACATGCACTAATACATTAAAAACTCAAGTATTGTCACTTCTTCCACCTTTCTAAGAGTTCATGCTTCCTACTCCTTGTCGTATCTGAGTTATGTCAAGTCGTATTTTTAGCTGTCTGGGTAGAACTTTTAGGCGTAACATCCGTTTTAGTCCAACATAACACATATCATTACTAATTATACTCAAATTAATATTTTAAATATAAATATGACCTAATATAATACTCGTATACATAATATATGAACTCATCGTTTCATAGATTATAGTATTATACAAATAATAAAAATATGTTTGCACAAATGAATATTAGATATTATAATTTATATGTATATGTATAGACGAATAATAAGTTATTAATTCGTTGAATTATATCTTTGATTTTATTTGAGTAAATCATTTTATATAAATATCTAATATAACATATTATATACAATAATAATAATAATTAGTCTATCATTAAAAATAAAAATGATTTTTAAATTCTTTAAACTTATTGTTGGCATTGTATTCATGATTAATATGCAATTTTCAATCATTGATTGTAATGAAGGAAAAATAGTTGGCAAGTATTAAATTATATAATATAGAACAATATTTTGATTAGAATAATGAAAGAAATATTGAATTGGTAATAGAAAAGTTATTTAGTAAATAAACTTGCTTATAAAATATTTAATTACTCATTGTAGTATAATAATACGAGTATATCAGGAAAAATGATAATTTTTTATTGTCTTTTTTAAAAAAAAGTTATTAGTTAGCTAATAGATCTTAAATTAATTAATTATCTCAAAAATAAATCAAAAATATTAACTCTTTATTTTATATTATATGGAATTATAATATTATTGGTTTATATGGATTATTATGATAATTTTGGCGAGTCAGCTTTCTAATATCAAGATAATGATTTTTGAATTCATTTTTTGTAATATTTAACTTACTATACAATGCAAGTGAAATGCAAAACTTATAATTCATATTATGATTATATTGCAGATAAGTAATAATTAGATACCTAGTTATTTTGTAGATATATGTAATGAATTGAAACTCAATTAATTGAAAAACATTAACAAATAATTATAATAATGAATTAATATTTATAAAACAATTTATTAATGTCGTAATAATTAAATAAGAAATTAATATATTTTTTTAATAAATGAATTAAAAATTGAAAGGAATCTTATTTAATTTAGGAGGTCGAGCTATTGAAATTACCATAATTAAAATATATTCAAATTCTATAAAAATGGAATATCATCAAAATTGAATATGAATTAAAATTAAAAAGTTATCATTTATATTTTTTTACTAGATGATTAAATTTATAAAAGGCGAGATGATACTGGTGTGAAGAGAATAGTTTTGTAATTTAATAAAAATTGAATGCAATGATAAATCATCAAATTTGAAAAAACGAACAAGTCATATTATAAAGTTACTAATACAAATTAAAAATTATTTATTAACATTATTACATATTAATAAAATTGCGAAATTATAATTCAAAATTACAATATTTTATAATATAAATATTTTATGAGTTTTTACATTTTATACACAATAAATGAACACTTAATAAAATTTTAAGTCTTTATATTAAACTTATGAGTTCTAAATTTTCTATGTTATCGTAAAATGTTCGAAATGAAATACGACAAATTTAGTTTCCTTGAATATAGCTAAATTATCGTCATAATTTGGTAGAATGATATATTTTTGTGTTGTTAATAAATTTTTTTTATATTAGTCGACTAATTTACTCGTCTACTACTACCGACTTGTTTATTAGTCTTTCGTTCTTATTTCGTTAGTGCTCATTATTTATATAAAATCCATATAATCCTTAAATATGTATCCGAAGTCTTACATGTCCAAATCTAACTCAAATTTAATCCGAAACTTTTTTCTAATGTGAAGGTTTATTATTGTATTCAAATCATAAATACCAAAATCTTTTTACAGCTGATTCTAGGAAGAATCAGACTGGCTTATAAAAATATTATTTTATTTATTATGTATTTTTCGAATGGTGAAATTAAGATTATATTATATAATTAAAAAGTAAATGATAAAAAATATATTAATAGGATAAATTTAGGGACATGAAAACTTTTACCGTGCTTTAGAATTTTAAACTTCTAATAGTGCTACTTGTATTGTACATTATAATATAATTTTTTTATTATATCATAAATAAACATAAAATTAAATAATAACTTGTATTATTGTAATTTTTTTTTTTTAGCGTTGCTGAAGATTATAATAAATCGAGATAGTAATCGTTATGTTCCAGAAATTACTGATATGTACATAGCAAGAAATAAGAAAAATGTTTGTGAGTGATTTTCAAAATAATTATATTATATTATAGACATATAATAATAATAATTTTTTTTTTGTATTTATTTTAAATATTTAGCCTTTAGGGTTTTAATTTATTTTATATTAATTTAATAATTCAATTATGCAAGAAGTACAATATTAAAGTTATAATTAAAATTCTACAATATGAAAAAAAAAATTTGCTAGTTTTAAACTTGGTATTTGGCATCTGTAGTAGGTAATATAAAGTGTAATTAATCATAAATGAACACAAAACTTTTAATAGGTAGTTAAATGGTATCATCCACTTTTTGCATAATATTCGAAGATATTATGTTTTAAGAAATACTGAAATAATATTTTCCTTAAAACCTTTAACATGAAATGAGCTATTGTTTTTTAATTTAAAAAAAGCAAGGGGATGGATACTCCTGCCGCGGAGATATAGGCGTGCAAATCATAACGTTTAATTTAAATTAGAATTTGAAAGCAATGATAAACCATTGCATTGGAAAGAACGATTCTGAAGGAAGTTTAGTCAGATAATGTAGGTTGGTATTGATTAAAATTTTGACATTTTTTATTCAGTATTTAAAAGTCAAAATTTTATCACACATATAGGGACCATATAGTTATACTATTACACATATAGTACATAAATGAACACCCTATAAAATTTTCAAGTTTCTAAGTTTAATATAAATGCTCATATAATCCCTTGTCACCTAAATGCCCAAATCATAAAAATATTTGTCAATTTAATTTATCATTATTTTAATATATTGAAATATAATAATATAATATTGAAGTAGGAAGAATCCATTTAATTACTTTAAATATTAATTTTACTGAAATTTAAACTTAAAAAAAAAAAATCTGTCATGAGATATAGAAATAAATTTAAAAAAAATATACACGTTGATGAAATATTTATTTAGGTATATATAAATATATAATTTATATATATATATATATACTAGGTGCTTGATACTCCTGCCGCAACCAAAGCTTGACCAGCTGAATAGCTTTACCACCTCCATAGTTCTGCCAGTGGAATACTGGTGGGGGTGAAAAGCTTTTCCGCTACCATAGGATTCGAGTGGAGAAGTAATTTCTTCGGGTATATCGAGTCCGACAGAAGTATATTTTTATGGGATAACGATCAAAGAATTTTATCCGCCTCCGGCGGTTTGAAGGGCGTTCGCAATCTAGTGGTCCTATTTACACTCTTTTAGCGTGAACAATCCTTGACCGATCACGGTAGTCCCCACGCGAAGTACACCTTCGGCGCACTCACTTACCCCGGTCGGGTTCCAGTGGGATACAGGTTCGCGTAAAATGCTTTACCACCACCACAGCTGCCAGTATAATACCGGTAGCGTTCGTACTATATTTTTTAACTGTAACAACGTATACGTTCGAACAATTATCGTTTATAATATAATCCAACGACCAAGATTTGTATATAAATCATATATATAATTTTACAGAGTCGAGAATCGATACGTTGAAATATAATTGGAGACATATCGATATAGTGTATAACAATTATAATAAGTATTTAGATAGTGTAAAAAAAACAGAGTATATAATATTAAAGGTATAATAAATGATGAAATGATGAAAAGTATTTTCAATGTAAAAAAAAAAAATAATAACTCGTAATAATATATATTATTATTTATTACGGTTGAAATCGGGCGGCCATAATATAATTCCGTTGGTAATACGGGGCGCGTAACGGGCATACGCGGACGGTTCAGATGCCCGCCGCTTAATTCGCACGCGCGTATAGGAGTGCGCCGGAAAATTAACGAAAAAAATAAAATGCAAAAAATCGGTCCGCCGCCGACGGATCGGGATTCGAACCTGGTCGGCATCGGGTACGGCGGCCGTGTTAACTGCCGTAAGGAAACCTGCCTAACCGGTCCCTACACCTAGCTTCCTAACGGTCCTACCCATCGATTGCGCTACCGTGGCTCGTTGATTAATTGTCGAAAATCGGTGTATTTAAACTGTTTTGCGATATCGAAAAATCCGCAAAATACGGCGAAATATCGAGCGCAACGTTCGGAATTGGGCTTCCGATAGACTACGAAGGGTCCGAATACCGTTTTGGACGTTTATCGAATAAAAAATACGCGTAATAAAGCGATGGGCCTCGAAAAACGACTTCGTTACGGTACGGCGAACAACGGCGAAGTGAGAAATACGAACGGAAAATAATTAATTTCGACCGAAACTCTGTGGGAAAGGGTATTAACGAATTTTGGTTTAAACGCGAAAAAACTACCGTCTTAAAGGGATAAAGGGATAAAAAGGACGGGTGAAAACGTAAAATATCACGTCGAATAATATTACGGCGTGAGATTTTTGGACGGTAGCAAGAGAGAGGTAGGCGTTTATCGGTTTTCGGGAGCGGCGAGCGCAAGTAGGTTCGACGGACTCGTTATCACGAGCAGTCGGAAATCGGCCGGCCCGTTATCACGAACAGAAGGGAACCCGGCCATGGAAAAACTAAGGGAAAAGTTAAAAAAGGTGATTTAAAAAAAGGTTTCGCGTAAAAAATTACGAAATCGATTTTAATAGATGGAAAATAAAAAGTTGACTGCGAAACGTGGAAATTTCGAAGACGTACGACGAACGGTAGAATTTATATATTGAATATAAGGAAAAACATCTTCCATGAAAAAGTTAGCGTTTTATTATATTAGAGGATATATATACGAGTATATATATATATATATATATATATATATATATAAACGAATTTCTGTTTGCCTTTTATTCATTTCTAAAAGGCTGGATCAATTGTGACGAAATTTGGTACAGAAATATATTAGGCCTATGGGCAGAAGATAGGTTAAGTTAAAAACTGATAGGTCCAACCCAGGAAGGTACTCAAACAAGTATTATGAGATTTACGATGGAAATTTTTGTTTATAAATGGTTGCTATTAGTTTCAATAATAATTATATTATCACTATGGTTATATTATTATAATCATTTATCATTTAGCTGATGAGTCGAATTTGTGGAAATTTCAGTGTGAAAAATGTCGTTCTTTCGTTCTGTCGTTGTTTTCTCTTTCGCATGAGGTTAATTTTGAGAAATTCAAAAAATGACCTAAATAATGTACATACTATATCCACTTTGCAGTCGAAAAAATATGCTATTCGTGAAAATTAGAGCATTATATCGTGTAGGAAAATTGTCTTTAGACATAAACACCCCTCCCCCCCAAAAAAACACATCTTTGTAAAACCAATACATTCTTCACTTCGCTCAGAATCTAATAATTTGAATCTCAATATATGAGCAATTATGATTTATGAATTATTAAAATCACTAATATCTATATAGATAGAAATAAATTTCAATATCAAAATTGCTTCAAATAAAAAAATTATATTTGAATATTTTGATTTTATTTATTTTTAAGAAATTATAAGAAGAACTTATTCTAATATTTTCAAGTAGGTAAACTAAAAATATCAAGTTTAAACAGATATAAAAAAAATTGAGACTTAGGATTTTCCTAAAATTTTGATATCATATTAATTGTTATGTGTGTATACTTCAGTAAAATTTTCAGCTCTTAAAACCTAAAATTATCAATTTTATCTAACATTATATAAATAAAAACGAGAATTTTACAAAATATTCAAAATTTTATCATTTAAAGAAAAATTAATTTAACGGATCCAAAATGTATATAACATAAATATAAACACATCCAATATAATTTTGTAGTCTCTACGGTAAAACGGACAATATTGATTGTCTGAGTAATAATGAAACATTGAAATCGAATTCGGCTAAATTTCCGTTTTCGTGAGAATGCCGTTTTTTCATCATTTTTTGGTAGTTTTTGTTATTGCACAATCACAATTTTGAGAAATTCGAAAAATGACAAAAAATAAAGTACCAACTACTTCCACTTTCCAATCGGAAACATGTTCAATTTGTGAAAATCGGAGCATTATTTTGGGTAGGAAAACTCACATCATTGTAAAACTAATTGATTTTTTCACTTCTATAAAAATCTATAATTATATAACAGCTTACCAATTTACTGTATAAATAGTAAGGAGACTTTAACTCACTATTTGGGCGGGTAATGTTATATTGATTGTAATTGACCAAGACAACTGCAAAAGCAAATTAAAAAAAAAAAAAAAAAAAAAACGTATATTATTTATTATATTACATATATTCAAAATGGAATAAGAAATTTTTTCCGTACAATAAAACAGTATAAACAGTTTAACCCTATATGCAAAGCTATAAAGAATCACGATGGACAAATAATTATGGATGCAAGCACTTGAGCGTCAAGGTGGAAATAATATTTTGAAAACCTATTAAATGCCACAATACCAGATAGTCCGATACCATATACCACTTTGCAGGGCGTGGAACCTTTTACCGAGAACATTAGTCAGGAGGAAGTAAGTGTTGCAGGTGTGGGTTTAAAAAACTGGATGGTTCCAGGATCTGATAATATACCGGCGGAGTTAATGAAATACGGAGGAAATAAACTTCAGAAAGTGATATTTAGATTATGTGATAAAATATGGATAAAAGAACAGTAGCCCACAAGCCGCGAATGTGGGAAGTTGGCGAAAGGTTGGCAAAGATTCCAATGGTTAGGGTTTATCCTAAGAAGAGGAGAAAATGGCACGGTAACGTCCCAGGAAGAGGTGGATTGATTGAGTGACGGAAGACCTAAAGGCAATGGGCATAGAAGATTGGCATGAAGTTTTTCAAGACAGAGCAAAGTGGCGGGATATTGTAGTGACGGCTAAAACTCTTAGAGAGTAGAATGGCCAAGAGAAGAAGATATTACATATATATTATCTTTTTAAAAAGGGTAAAATGGCATATATATTAGTATGTTATTTAATATTAGATTTAAATATTTTATACTAAAAGTTGTGTTAGGGGAGAGGGAATGGATATAAGTGTTTATAAGTACTTCTTATGTGATTAAACAAATATGTAATTTATATTTGTTTTCACAGTTCCTGGTACTCAAACGGTAACTATCAATGTGTTTATAAAAAAAAGACTGTCATTACATAATATTTTATTTATAAATTTATAACTAATTTTATAACATGAGGTAAAACTATACATAGCATTATATAACTAAATGGCTATCAACAATATCGGTTAAAAGGCTATTTGCTGTAAGCGACACTTTTGTTGTAAGCGACACTTGGTACCCAGCGTTGTAGACAACGTTCTAACGGATCCATAGATAGTTTTTATGCAGCGATATCATTATTTTATAACGTGTTATCAATAATCAATAATCACTTTATGCTGTAAGCGACAGGTATGAAAAAAGTGCTGTGTAAGCGACAAAATTTGATTTAAGTGGCATTCGTATTTATTGAATGAGCAGTAAACGACATAATAATTTTGTGTTAAGCGCCCAATTTTTTTTTAATAATGATGTATACGCCATATTGTCGCTTACAACAGTTTAATTTGTCGCCTACAGCATTTTTGTTGTATAAACAAATGCGTGGTAAGTAACAGATAAAAAATAAATGCGGTAAGTGATATTGATTTTTAGGTTAGTTCAATTTGATCATAATAATCATAGATAATGTAAGACAGCTGCATATTTTGGAGGTAGTATAATATAACGATTAAAACCGCCAAATAATTTATGATAATAAATAATAATTATTATATTATTGTTTATATTGATGATAATAATAAAGTAATCATTAAATTTGTTGAAGAGAACGTAGATGGTGGATCACATAAGACAATATTTTATTATTACCTATTAGTGTTTGTGTCATTTTATGACGTGTGTATATTGTGTCGTTTAATACAGTTTTCGATGTCGCTAGAAGCATTTTATTAGTAAATAACATAAGCGACAAAAGTACAAGTAAGCAAATTAAAATGTGGTAAACGCCAAAAATAAAATTTAGTTATTTACTAAAAAATCAAAAAGTTATATTACTCTATGGAATTAGATTTATCTTAAAGATAAATATAATACGTATATGTGAAAAAAATTGATGGACTATCTATAAAACAACAAAAGTTATACCATTTTGAAAATAAAAAAATAGATAAAATCGATTTTGGGCGCTCCTGAACAATTTGAAATGTGTCGCTTACAGCAAATAGCCTTTTAACCGACGATGTCATATAACATATGTATAATAAAAAGTCCATAGGATGAATTACCATCGACTTATGTATTTATCCATATATATATATATATATGTTAAATGTTAAGCATTCATCGATTTCTACGATGTTAAGCATCGTAGCCTGGTATCGACAGCTGCGAAGTACAGCAGTATGCCTCGACTACTACCATCCCACCAACCAGGTATGGCAGAAATTTTCGGATAGAAATTATGCCAAATAGGCGTCCGAACTGAAACTTTGGGTCTCTTCCGGACACTTTGCGCCATACAATAATAATAATATTAATTATTTGGATAAAGTACTATTTTAATATAAGTAATATATTATTATTACAGTTCATTGTTTATAGTCTTATAAAAAAAAGATATCTGTTTTCTGGAGAAGGTAACTACTTTCATTAAAATACATTATCTATGTTTCTTAATTAGATATTAAGGTTACTGCACCAATGTCGTATACACGCGTATTTAATAAATAAATTTAAAAATGTACATATAAATAATATTATGTCATAAATAATATATTTTAATTCCTATAACCCCCCCCCCCCCCCAATAAATTCATTCTGGATACGCTACTGTACTGCACAATACATAATTTGTATGTAACGATTACAGATAAAAAGCAAATGAATGTTATATTTTTTCATGTAACGATTATGGTCAAAATGCACTCTGCTAAATATATTTTAAAATAAATCCAATAGATTAGCTAGTAGAATGTAGTCCGACAAATACATTTTTCCTCATATTAATATGGTTATTTTAACAACGTTTTTAAGTAATTTTTTTAAAACCATAATAGGTTACAGGTTATAGTACTGAAAATTTATTATGTATAAATATATATTTTTTATATTGATGCTTAAATTAAAATATCAATGTTTTTCACAGTAACGAATTAAAATAATTAAACTCTGGTGTAAACTAGGTATATATCAGTTTTGTGTTTTGAAAATATTTATATTTCAATTTTTATGTAATATTATTCATTAATATCCTTGAGTACCAACCACACACGACTGATTTTGGTATCTTAAATGAATATTTTCGTAAATTCGAATAAGATTATAATTTAAATTTATTAACATTTTTATAAAATTGTGTCAAACTTTTAACACAATTAAACTATTCGTTAGAAAAAATTTTCCCAGAATGTGAGCCAAGTGCAGATTGTGTCCTCATGTTTATCTCTGGATCGTCTCTTGTCATCTGAATAATGTTTCGTTTTGATGCCTTTTTATATCAGTGGCCAATCTAACAAGACAAGATTTATATTTTTAATCTTTTACAGTAAAAATGTTCAAGATTATATCATGAACTATGTATTATTAATAATGTTGTTATTAATAAAATAATAATTAAACAAATACTTTTCTCGCTCCAAAGTCTCTTGCAAAACATTAGTAACAATAATTGACTCATGGGTGGACGTTGATCAAGGCTAGACGTTACTCGAGGCTCGTAACCTTGCGCTTAAGTAAGTCAACTTCAGTACGCAAAGCTTAATTTTCAGCTTTAAGCTCTGCTATTAACCCAGTAAGCTGCTTGAGCTACTTTTTAAATCATTGAATTGAATAGCTTAGGCAGTGTAAGTATGAGCTTTATTGTAGGATAAATAGTCCTCTCGGAAAGAAAATAAAGTCGACATCACATCAATAATGGAAGTAACATTATTTATTGAAGGGTCAGTATCCGAAGAGGTAGATCGATTAGATTACAGTAGTGCTACGAGTGGCAATACTAGTAGCCCGTTAAACACTAACAGATTTAGTTTAGTTAGAAGTGTCAATTTTTGGTGTTTTAGCTGGATTCATGACTTATTATTACCACACATAAATATTAGTCTATGCAAAGAAGGTACTTTAATAAATAATTTGACCGAATAACAAATTATTGGTAAACAAGTAGACATTAATTATTACCAATCCCAACGTTGAAGTCTCCGAATAGTTAAATCATAAGGTAGACCACGAAGACTGGATAACAACAGTACCAACAACAAACACCTGACCTTGACAATGACGACAGTCGTTAATATGATAACAACGAAATGAAAATTCAGTAATCGCAAAAAAGTGGAATAAAATCGCAACAGAAAACCACCAAAAAACTAAATTGGGCAGGCTGAATTGATTTCGAAAGCACAATAGAATCGTAATGAATGATTTAAATTAACAAGAAAAAAAGAACCATACTGAAATTACAAAAAAACAATACAATACAGATGACGAATGTATAAAGAAAACGTTATCAATATTTATTATTATAAAAAACAAAATTAACAATATTAATATTCCGATTAAACTGACGTTATGATAACGTCATATATTATACATAATAAAGTAATACCTATTATAATGTGAGTTTTGTCGTCTTACATAAAACCCATTTTAACAAAAATTGGGGAAATACATTTTTACGGTTTTCATACTAAAAGTGAATCTTTTTTTTCTTTATTTATAAAAATTTAAAATCTATTATTAATAGTATTACAATAGGCATGTGCGCTATTAAGTATAAAAAAACCACGACATACATACATGAAAAAGAAGACAGTCATCCAATGACGACACTTTATAAAATTAATTTAATGAATTCAATGAATTTAATGATTAATTAATTTTAATCAATTATTTAAGTCTCTGCACCACTTTCTAATATTTTTGGAGGATTTCCAAGAATTATTTCAGAAGTGAGAGAGAAACTAATGGATTTAGGTTGCTTATAAGTCGAGAGCTAAATCGTATATATAGGATTATGGCAGTTTTTACAACGATGTTTATTTTTAATTTTGTATAAAGGATGTGATTAGAATCATAAAAACGTTATTTGTGTATAGTTAAAAAGTTGTAGATTTGAAAGTTTGTATTTTGTTTTTGGCTGCTCCCACAATTAAATTCCGTAGTCCATATGGACATTAAAAGACTTTTATAGAGGAGTAGTTTTGTTCTTATGGTAAAGGTACTACCGAATAAATATTGTAATGATTTGCGCCTAGAATTTAGAAGGATTTTTTCTTTTTTAAGTGAACTTTCCAGGCTAGACGTTGATTCGAGAACAAAGCAATAGAACAAAAGTTATTAAATAAGAGTTTTTCAGAATAATTCAATTATTTAAATTTTTAGTTGTTATTGTTCATTGTTTTGGTAAAAGTTAGATGAGCATAATAAATGCATAATAAATTTATATTTTTCATCTCTTTTGCCATCTAGAAATAAAATCTAAATTTAAACCAGCAGTTATTGGGCATTTATGTGAGAAGAATATAATTTTATCTTCTGCAAAATATGCAAAAGAAGTGTAAGAAGTTATCGGTATATATATAGATAATAATTCTAAAAGCCAAATGCAATATTTTATTACAATTTTATTATTATTAAATCTTTTTATAGTTATGAATGAAGGATGTTATTATGTCAATGAAAGTAATATGAAAAACGAATTATTTTTTAATAAACATAATATATTATAACATAAAAAATAACAATAATAATATTTATATGTAAACAAAATATAAAAATTTAGTCGGGATACATCTATGGAAAGTATTTAAGTCATAGAAAGATAGTATTGTATGATTCTAATCGTAACTCGTTATTATTTATTATATCATAAATTAATGATTTAAATGTTGAACACTCATGTTGAATTGAAGGAGTGGTGACGAAACCGTCATTTCTTAGTGTATAGCGCTCAGACCAGGTGTTGTCTGAAAACAATATTTAGACTTAAACAATTTTATAAAATCAAATTTAATATTTATTGAATAATTTTTTCACCTTATAATTACAATGAGATCTCTAAAATTATAAGATAATTTTTATTAGATTATCAGATAATACTGAAAGATACTCAAGCAGGTATGTTAAAAAGTGTAATTAAATAATATATTTTTTATTACTACATTATTTTAATTTTTTATTTTAAATTTTCATACCTACTGTTTTTTTGTAAATTTCGTGCAATGCGTATGTCTAGCAAAGATAATCTCTGTAGTCGCATTCTAATATTATGAAATATGTAAGAGCCCGTATCCCCACCCCGCCCCACAATATCACCAAAAGGTTTTCGTTTTGTTTCGATTTAATTTTACCTATTATAGAAACAATAGCAAAAATTAATTTTGAAAATTTTATACTTTTATTTGATAAATAACATTGAAGTTCGATCTTAAATTATACAAGTCTGTGTTTGGCTTTTTAGCAAATCCTTTAATAACATATAAAGGTTAATGTACTTGAAGATATGTACCTAGTTATAAAACCTATTACAATTTATTGTACATAAATATACCTGCAATTTGTTGAAATTTTTGAAAGCTTTTCTGAAATAAACCATTGTTCACAAAATTAATATTACTTTTTGTTTTGGGGAATTATTGAATGTAAAACAATGAAACTTATTAAATTGAAATAAGTTTCAAATTTAACGAATGACAATTTTATTGAATTGTTAAATATTATTAATTTTAAATTGTATCATATATGTTTCAAAGGCCATATAAAATAAATACAAATACAAAAAAAACTTTTATTAAAAACACAACAAAATATTATTATAATTAAAAGTTGTTTTACTTTTATTTTATTTTATATCCTTAACATAACAATATTAATTGTAATTGTATTATAAATAAAAAAACAAGGAAAAGAATACTGGTGTGGATGGGATACTGGTGTAAAGAAGACTGTGTTGAATTTTGATAAACATTAAAATGCAACGATAAATCATTAAATTCAAAAAACGATTCTGAGCGAAGTTCATCAGATAATATATGTACCGATTAAAATGTTTACATTTATCAGTCTTTACATTTAATATAAATAATTTATCATAAAACCCCTAAATTAGTCATCTCTCACCTAAATACATAAATTCATCTATCATTTTTTTTTAAATAGATGGAAAAAGTAAGTACCTATTGTTTATACAATCCTATTTTATGTTATACAAATATAATACATAAATGATAAATGTCTAATTTAGTTTATATTTTTTTTTCTTAAATTGTATTAATAATTATTTTTATGGAGGTACCTAACTACCTACTAAATATTATTTTATTTATTTTACAGTTATACAATAAATTATTAATTATTATAATAAATATGCATAATTTATTACAGTTAATTGATTAAATGTTAATTTTCCTCATATCCGAATATATTTTAGATTTTAAATTGCAAAATAACTAATGAAAAATAATAGGTATCACTTTTATTATTTGAAATAATATTATGTTCATAGTTGGTGTTCATAACTTAAGTAAGTAATTTATTTATTTAATTTTTATTTTTATTAGTTATATGCATATGCATAGTAACACCAAATTAAACACATATTAACAAATTGTTGTAGGTATTCTTTCTTTATATGACTATACATTTAATATTATTACAATTAATTTTTAATGGATATGGTCATATGGAAGTCATGTTAAACAGGAGTTAACTTAAGTACTTGAAATTTTATATGTAATACAAAATTATACAATTTCTAGTTGTTTATATTAACTATGTAATAAAATAATTTATTATGTATTTCCATAGAAATTTAGTTTAATTATTATTTAATTTATAAATAAAAGTTTAAACTGTCAATTAATTTTAACATTTTTAAAATATTAATTATCTTCAAATATAACAAAATATTAAAGTTATTACTTATTTTTCAGCTACATCAGTCCATTCTATGTCTGGGATAACGTCGTAAAGAGTTTTTAATAATTGTGATAGTTTTCCAATTTCAGAAAAGTCTTTGAATCTAGCATCGAATTCCTTCATAAGATCTGACAAAAAACTTAAAAATATTTCGGTGTTTATAATTTCAGAATAATTTTTGCATCTAATATTGTGGGAAAGTGAATGAATTTTTTTTGTTCAATGTCTCGTACAAATATATTTAGTTTGCGACGGAAAGCAGACACACTTTGTATTAAATCACATATTAATTTCCCTTCTCCTTGTAATTCGACATTATGCTCAATTAAATATTTCATAATGTCATTTAAGAAAGCCATTGAAACTATATTTCGATTGTTTTCTAAGAACTCCGAATGCTTCTTTGCTTCTTCACTATCCACATTTTTTAAGAATGTTTTTACTTCTTCTTTAATGGTCCAAAAATGTTCAACTACTCGGCCTTTACTGAGCCAACGAACATGACTGTGCTGTAGTAAATCTGAATAGGCTGAATCACATTGACACAGAAACTCTTTGAACTGTATGTGTTGGAGAGAAGAACGCGACCTGATAAAATTAATTAATTTACCTTCCATTATGTCTTTCAGTGTAGCACTGAGTTTACTACAAAGCGATGTTTGGTGAATTATACATTGATAAGTTAATATCCCGGAATTATTATCCCGGATTCTTTTTAACAATCCTTTTTCTTTTCCCATCATCGCTGGAGCTCCATCAGTGGAAATTGACACAATTTTATCATAACTCAAATTCGATTTTTTCATGAAGTCATCGAAACTCTTAAATAAATCTTCTCCGCGAGTTTTCCCTTCAAATGTCAATATTGGAAGTAAATCTTCCCTAAATACTTTATTTCCAATGTAAAAAATGGCACGAAAATTGACATTTGTTCAGAATCAACTAAGTCACAAGATTCATTAAGCGCAATGTAGTAGCACGGTGACTTATGTAAAAATTCAAAAAAGCTTTTTTTTGTTTTCGGCTGCAAAAATGTCTGTCCTTCTTGTGTTACTTCTTGCCGACAAAGTTATATCTTGGATAGAGGTAACAATTATTTCAATTCCACATATATTTTTATCCACATATATATCACATATATTTAATCCACATATATATTTGCCATTTCCAACATATACTCTTTTACTATTTCGGAATCGAAAAACGGTTTTTGGTGCTTATTAAGAACCCAGCACACACGAAATGCTGCTTCAGTAGATTTCTGATTTCTGTGTATGAGTGTAGTTGTACTATTTTTGTTAGATAACATACATGTGTGGAGCTTATTTTTTTATTATATACCTATTTATGTAATATGTACTTGTATATAAATATTATATTTCAGTTATGTTGCATTACCTGAAACAAAGGGAGTTCGCTCAAAATCCATTATCACTACCGCATCCAGAGAGTAAGTTGAAAATCCAAATAATTATTATTCAAATATGGACAATATTTCGTAATGTATTAATTTAAATATATATTTGTAATAATTTTTACTTACAATTTTTTAGTAGTTTATATTTTTATCTATTATAACTAAATTAATAAACACAATATTTAACAAATAATATAATATGGTCCTATGAAAACAATCGGGGTATATATAGAATAATAGAAAATTAAACAATAGATAATTGTTTCTAATATTAGTGTTTTATTTGAACGCTATAATGCGACAAAATATGACTCTAATTTATAAGTATTCAAATCCACACAGAGTGATTTAAATACTATAAAAACAAGTAAATACAAGTACTTTACGTATTTTATATAATATATATATATACTCGTATATATATATAATATATTTTAGATATTGAGCGAAGCGAAGAATGTCTTGGTTTTTCAATGATGTGTGTCTTTTAGATTCTGAGCGAATCGAACAATGTACCTATTGATTTAACAATGATGTGTGATATTTTTTTTTTTTTATTGTGAAGACACTTTTATTGCTCGAAATAATGCTCCGATTATCACGAATAGCATATGTTTCAGATTGGAAAGTGGATCTTGTTGGTACTTTATTTAGGTCATTTTTCAAATTTCTCAAAATGAACCCTACGCGGTAGAAAAAATGACGAAATACGGCATTTTTTACGAAAAATGAAATTTTGACGAATACGATTTCGATATTTCACTATAACTCAAGAAATTTTCAAGATAAAGACTTGAAAATATTTTTTTGGGTGTTTAGGAAGCTACTTTATATATGTATTTATTGTAAATTTTTGGAACCGTTTGGTTACTTTTCTACAAAATATAGGAGTTTGAATATTTCGTAATATTCTCGTTTTTACGTATTATAATGTTTGATAAAATTAGCAATTTTTGGTATTAAGGTCTGAAAATTTTACTGAAGTATACATACATATTACTTAATATCATACTAAAATATTAAAACAATCCCTATTTTAAATTTTTCTTTATAGCTGTTTTAAATTAAAATTTTTAGTAAAACGAAATCCCAAGTCACAATTTTTTTTTATAGCCGTTTTATGTTGATATTTTTAGGAAAACGAAAATCTTAGAATCCATACGTATAATAAATATTCTGAAAACCCTTTTACTACCCGTAATAATGCTTCGATTTTCACGAATAGCGAGTTTCAGGTGTAAAAGTGGATGTAGACGGTGCTTTATTTAGGTCATTTTTAGAATTTCTCTAAATTGATTCTATGCGGTAGAAAAAATGACGATAAAACGGCATTTTTCACGAAAACTGAATTTTCGACGAATTTAATTTTAATATTTCACGAATATACAGGCAATTTTGAAGATAGAGACTTGAAAATTTTTTTGGGAGTTCACATAGAGATTATATGTTTTTGGTAAAATTTTGAAACCGTTAAATTAATTTTTCTACAAAATATAGGACTTTGAATATTTTGTAAAATTCTCGTTTTTATGTATATAATGTTTGATAAAATTGGCAATTTATGAATTAAGGTCTGAAAATTTTATTCAAGTATATATACATATTACTTAACACCATATCAAAATATTAGAAAAATTTCTATTGTCAATTTTTTTTTTATAGCCGTTTTAAGTTGAAATTTCAGTAAAATCCATATTTAAATTATTTATATGGATTTTTCTTATTATATTACAATATTTTACAATAATGTTAAATAAATTTGACAAATATTTTTTAAAAATTTTAAAAATTTAATTATATAAAAATTATACAGAGTTATTTATGTACTATAATGTGTGATAAAATTTTGTGTTTTAAATATTTAATAAAAAAACCTACATTATAATCTGACTGAACTTCGCTCAGAATCGTTTTTTCGAATGAATGTTTTATCATTACATTCAAATTCATTAAAATTAAACACTATGATTTGCACACCTATATCCCTGCGTCAATAGTATCAGCTCACCTTTTTTTTCTTTTTTTCTTTTTATTTCTGAAGACACTTTTCTTACCCGAAATAACGCTCCGATTTTCATGAGTAGCATATGTTTTCGATTGAAAATTGAATGTAGTTTGTATTTTATTTAGGTCATTTTTCGAATTTCTCCAAATATACCCCATGCGACACAAAAAAGGACGAAAAAACATTTTTCCTTCGACGAATTTGATTCATCAGCTAAATGATTGTTAATCATAATTTTTGGCATAGTGATAATACAATTATTATTGAAAACTATTATGTTGTATATTGGCAACACTGTTGTATTATAATTAATTATATTAAATGTAATGTAAAGTTAGTTACGTCTCATGTGTGGCATGTCGCGTGTGCTACGTTTTGTAATTGTTATAATAAATAAATACTATACTGCGGCCGACGAGAGAGCACTATTCCTTCGCGCATCCAAATCCGGTTAGATTACCTAACCGGTGGTGTCGACGATGGTGGCAGGTGGGTCGGCGGTGGCGACAACGGTGTTGGCGGCCAGTAGTTTGGGAGGTTTAGTGGTGGGAGTGCACGAGAACGGACGAGTTTTGGTCGCCGCCCAAAACTGCTCTCTCGTCGGCCGCAGTATACCATTGTTTCAATGAAGTATTAAGTATTAATTGTATTTATATGTACTTAAAATATGAATTAAATAAAAAATATAATTAAAATGAAACAAATAGCAATCAAAATAATATTATTGAAACTAATAGCAACATTTGCAACATGTTTTAACAAAACGACGAAAAAACGGCATTTTTCACGAAAACTGAAAATTCGACGAATTCGGTTTCAATATTTCAAGATTAGTCGGAAAATTTTGAAATTAGTGACTTTAAGATTTTATTGGTTATTGAAATAAGTTATATAATAATATATATTATGTGGTAACATTTTGGAACCGTTACGTTAAATTTTCTACTAAATATAGGACTTTGAATATTTTGTAAAATTCTTTTTTTTATGTATATAATGTTTGATAAAATTGGCAATTTTTGGTATTAAGGTCTAAAATTTTACTGAAGTATATTTACATATTACTAAACATCGTATAAAAATATTAGAAAATTCTTATTCTTAATTTCTTTTTATAGCTGTTTAAATTTTATATTTTTAGTTAATCAAAAATATATGAAAAAATTACTAAAAAAACGTCAACGAAAAAAATGGTTATCATTGCATCAAATTATAATTAAAATTAAACATTTTGATTGCACAGTTGCACACCTGTATCCCTTCCTTGCTTTTTATTTCTTAAATTTTATTTTAATGAGGTCAAGTAACTTATGATTTATATAATACGTAGTTTATATTTTTATATTTTATGAATTAATGAATAATCACATTTATTAACAAAAATATTGTCCCATGAACAGACCGTGTGTGTTTTCTATAGGTAATTGTTTCTAGTGCTTTATGTAGGAATGATACATTTCGCAAAAAATTACTCTAACTTATTAGGATATTTGAATCCGTAAAAAGTTATTTTTATATAGATAATTATATTTGTAGAAATTTGTGTTTTATAATAATTGTGCAATAAAAGTATATTCTATGCAAAATAAATATTTAATCCAATTGTAATTTATCCTATGTAGTATTGGATTACCTACCAATCATATTATATATGAAAATAAACTTTTCTATTTCATGGAAAGAGTCCTTGTTTAATATTTTTATGCTAATTGTATATAAAAGATTGAAATTTGTAATTAGAGAAATTTAAGATTTGAAAAGTGTTTATCTGTGACTTATTTATTAAAATTTCATAGTAAAATTACGATATCGAAATAAAAATCACTATTTTCAGATTTGAAGTAATCTGACTATGATATTTGATGTACAATAAGCAGTATTAAATCATTATGGTCATAGGTCATAAATAAATGATTCTATTTGTATCTATGACATAAAATAAGATATGTAATATCCAAAGACTAAACTTATAGTTGAATTGTAGTAGTAATACGCGAAAATTAATTCATATTCTGACATCTGGACTATTTGGATAGTTCCTTTGAATATATTGAAATTATCAGGATTAAAAATATGCTACTAAATATATTTATTGCATTTTAATAAAAATAGAATATGTTTTATATACCTAGTTTCATTAAGCGAAGATCGCCAACGGCAATTTTATAGTAAGTTTATTTGTTTTATAGCTGAAAACATAAAATACCTATTTTATATTATTTGTTTTATTTATGTAATGTAATATTATAATTGTTTGATTATATATATTTTGAGTAGGTAACATAACCCACCAGATTTGTTCCTGACAATCCCTTGATTAATTATATACTTTTAAAATGTAAATTTTCCAATCTATTTATTAAATAAGTTTAACAAATCTCAATTTATATTATTATATTATTTTTGTATATTTTTAATTAAAGATCATAATTTGTAAATTCTGCTTTGTTAAACTTAATTTATAAATAACTTGCAAATTTATTAACTTTATTCTCATATGAATTTTAAATTCTGAGCGAAGCGAAGAATGTATTGGTTTTACAATGATGTGTGATATTTTTTTTTTTATGTCTGAAAACAAAATTACGACCCGAAATAATGCTCCGATTTTCACGAATAGGGTATGTTTCCGGTAGCAAAGTGGATGTAGTTGGTACTTTATTTATGTCATTTTTCGAATTTCTTAAAATTGACCCTAATCGGTAGAAAAAACGACGAAAATATGACGAAAAAACGGCATTTTTCACGAAAACTGAAATTTCGACGAATTCGATTTTAATATTTTACTATAACTCAAGCAATTTTTAAGTAAGAGACTTAAAAATTTTATTGGGTGTTCACATAGCAATTATATATATGTGGTAAAATTTTGGAACCGTTATGTTAATTTTTTTACAAAATATTGGACTTGAAATATTTCGTAAAATTCTCGTTTTTACGTATATAATGTTTGATAAATTTAACAATTTTTGATATTTATGTCTGAAAATTTTACTGAAGTATACTTACATATTACTTAACATCATACTAAAATATTATAAAAATCCCAAGTCACTTTTTTTTTTATAACTGTTTTAATATGATATTTTTAGTAAAACGAAAATCTTAGAATCCATACGTATAAATAAATATTTTGAAAACACTTTTACTACCCGAAATAATGCTTCGATTTTCACGAATAGCGAGTTTCAGATGTAAAAGTGAACGTAGATGGTACTTTATTTAGGTCATTTTTCGAATTCCTCAAAATTGACAATATGCGGTAGAAAAAACTTCGAAAAAATGACGAAAAAACGGAATTTTTCACGAAAAATAGAATTTTGACAAATTCAATTTCTTTATTTCACGATAATTCGGGCAATTTTTAAGATAAAGACTTGAAAATTTTTTTGGGTGTTCACATAGCTATTATATATATGTGGTAAAATGTTGGTACCGTTACGTTCATTTTTCTACAAAATATTGCCCATTGAATATTTCGTAAAATTCTCGTTTTTACGTATATAATTTTTGATAAAATTGGCAATATTTGGTATTAAGGTCTGAAAATATTACTGAAGTATACTTACATATTACTTAACATCATACTGAAATATTAGAAAAATCCCTAATCTCAATTTTTTTTATAGCTGTTTTAAGTTGATATTTTTAGTTCAAACGAAAATTATAAACTGACTGAACTTTGCTCAGAATCGTTTTTTCGAATGCACTGGTTTATCATTGAAAGGAAGGTAACACATAATGAGTAACACTTACATATACCAGTATACCACCATTCAACTATTAATTAATTAATAAATACACTTTACACACTTATATTACATTACTCACCTAATCACCTTTTTATTTTCTTTGTTTTTTTGTGTTATCACAAAGTGACACACTCTCTCTCTTTCTCTTTCTTTCTCTCTTTATTATTATTTTCTTTGTTTTTTGTGTTATTACAGTCCTGTGGCCCCTGTGGGCTGTGGCGGTATATTGGTATAGGAATCAATGCGTAGCTAATATTATTTTTTAACAAAAGTCAGAGAATATACTAGCATTTTTGAATAGAAAGAATAATTATGATATTATTATAAAGAGCATATAAATAAATTGGTAATATTTTAATAGAATGTGATAAAAAAGAGTTTAAAAAGTTATTGTAAAATATACTTTAATATACCTCGTACAGAATATTCATGTAAGTAAATTTTATTTGTATAATCACCTTAGTATATTTAAAATAAGTTTTTATTGTATTTATGGCAAAATATTTTAATTATCTCATATTTTAGAGCAGGGGTTGGCAACCTTTTGGTGTCAAGGGCCAAAAAATAAAAATACATATTTTCACGGCCCACAAATTAAATACATTTTATTTTGTTTAAACAAAAGTTTATAATTATAAAAAATTTAGTTTATTTAAGTTCACCACTGTTTAATCTTTTGTATATAAATTTAATGTGATATAAATATATATTGACAATGTTTTAATAATATCACATTATGTAATAATAATAATTATTATAATAATAATAAAGATTAAAGTATACATTGAAAGTTAATGAGATTTTTGTATTTGAATAGCATCAACCAGTTCATTGATTTTAGGTTTGACTTTATATGTAGAAATTCTCAATATTGCATTCAAGTTACTATCAGTTAATAGTTTTTTTGATATTTAATCAAAGAAAAAGTTTGTTCGCAAATATACGTACTTCCAAACACATTTTTAGCATTTTTATATTATATTTTGCTAAATTTTGTTTCACTGAGACGTGAATAAAACTGAACTAATTGAAATTGAAATAATAATTGAATAATAATTAATAAATAATCATGAAAATAATTGAATTTAAATTGAACTATTGTGACTATCATGAAAAGCAGTTTTAAGACTTTCGTCACGTTTGTCACTTTGTAACTCAATAATTTCCATTTGTAAACAGCCTTCAACGTCATCAATATCAACTACAAACGGGTTTTGAAAAAACTTAATTTTGAAGTCTATTGAATAAAAGTCAGATAGTCTAGTTGAAAATTACAATATTTTTATAATACTATCTACTTTTGTTCGATAATTGGATAACAAGATAACCTTAGAAATACCAGTTTTATCTACAAATATAATGCTGTATTATATGATATTTTTATACTAAATATAAATTGTCATTGCGGGACGCATAAAATTGCTAAGCGGGTCGCATGCGGCCCGTGGGCCGCAGTTTGCCAACCCCTGTTTTAGAGTACCTGTACTTGTACCAGCACGTACTAGTATATACATTTTAATATTTTTTATTATCTTATACAAAAAATTGGAAAATTAATATCAAATATAATGTTTTATTTTCTAGCAATATTGTTAATTATAAATTTGACTGAAAGATAAATAATATTTTAAAATAATATTTGTTTTAGTATTTCCATTTGAAGATGAAACTATTTATCATTATTGGAATCGAGTTGATAAAAAACGTAAGTAATATTAATAATATATTATGAATTAAATTTATTTCACTATTTATTATTTAACTATAAAATAATACATGTTATATATATATATATATAAATATATAATTAATTATAAATAATATTAATGAATTTAAAATATTATTTGTACAGTTGAATCTTGTTGTAAGTAATTTAAATTTATTTTATTTATTACCATAATACTTACTACCACTAAAGATACAAGTGTTTAATAAAACTATAACAAAATAATCACTATTAATAATTATGCCTAATATCAATATTCCAGACACTTAGTTGGGGGACTAAGTTAAAATTTTCTGAAAACTATATATTATATACACACACATAAATATTATATAACAACACAAATTCAAGCCACCTATTTTTAGTTTTAGTAAAAATATAGATAATATTAGATAATATAATATAAATATATAGATGAATTTGATAAAAAAAACATTTACTTCATTATTTACATATTACATTTATAAAACCTAATGCTGATAGCTGGAGAGTCTAGGTGAGGAATGGAAAATTAATTGCATGAATGTTGACTGTAGCCTGGGCATTGGGAAATGATTCGACGGTTTAACTACATTATAGAATATCTGAATAGCATTGTGTTTTATAACAATACATTTTTATCAATAAAATAATATTCAGATATTAATAAATTCAATCTGTACGGAAATACGTGTTATACAATAAATGCTTCAAAAGTTCAAACATAATATACCTACCAATCTACTATAGTAATATAGTATATAATATAATATAATACTATATAATATAGTATATAATTTAATTATTAGAATCTAATAGTTAATTAAAAAATAAAGACAGGTTTAATTACTTGCTTTAAAGGTAGTAGGAAACAACGGCCCGATTGATCTATTATTGAAGGATAGAATTATAATATATCTACAGTAAACATTGACGAATATTCCACCAGTTGATCATAAAAAGTAAAATACTACATTTTGTTATGTCCTCCGTAGCATAGTAGTGACTATTTATAATGGAATAAAATTCAAGCAATTTATAAACATAAGCATCGTTAATAATTAAACCGGCATTCACTGTCAGTGTTGGGAATAGATAACTTACTATTATCTAGATAAAGATAATGGATTATTGATAGGAATTTATCTAGATAAGGATAATAGATTATTGATAGAAATTTTTCTAGATAAAAGATAAAAGATAAAAGATAAAAGATAACAGATAAATTTAATTTATCTAGGTAAAAAAAAATAGATAAGCACCTTTTTTTATACTTGACATAAACTATAGTTGCATAGTCAGAAATCTCCTGTTGGTGGAACCACTAAATTATGTACCATATAACACTTAGTCTAGTCTGTGTACTGCACAGACCAAGGGAGTTCGAGCCCTTGGCAACCCTAAATATGACACTGGAATGATGAATATAATTTTCCTTTAAAAATTTAAAAATTGTGGAGTACTTCACCATTTATTTTATAATTTTTTATTAAACTGCTTTAAATGTAACTAAATTTTAAATTTTAATTAAATGGTATACGCAGAAATACACTATCATTATTATAACAACAATAGTACCTATAATTAGTATTATATAAATCGTCGTGTTTTTCTGCCACCACAACCGATTATAATAATAATTAATAACCTGCAGGAACATTAATAAATGAAAAAAACACAACACCCAACAATAATTATTGGCTACTAACTATCAAGATATATTTTATACTTGTGGTTGCTTTAAATTACTATCATATATTCTTTATAGTCTATATCTATTAGTTACATTTATATAGATACATTATTATGGTTTTCGAACACAAAATGTAAAAATGTATTTTAGTACCTAATTTAATATTAAATAAATACTTATACATAAAAAATTATCTAGATAAATTAATAAAGATAACTGAATTTTTCATTTAAGATAAAAAAAAGATGATCATTAAAATTTAATCTAGATAATTTTCTAGATAAGTTTCAACACTGTTCACTGTCCACTGGCAACTAATGTTTTAACCTTATCGATCATTAACAGTATATTGACTGAGAATGAGATAATGTAATAATATATTTATCATTTTATGACATTACTTTAATAAGAAATTTAGTTTTATTATAATGTAATTTAAATATACTAAGAACCTATACAATAAATATTACAATTATAATTTGAATTTTTTTTATTGTATCATTTAAATTTTATGTAGTAAGAAATAGTACGTATACAATATAAATAATATTTTATTAACTATAAGTTTATAATTTATGGGTGTTTGAGAAAATAACATTATGGAAAAAATATGCAAAAGATAAATATTATCTGAGGAATAAAAACCCGCAATCAATAAACGTAACAATTTATGTTTTACATACTTCCCATAATATTATGTTATGATTTATGACGTATTATATTTATAATGGTAAATACCTACAAATATATTTTTATTATAATCTGCGAATTGGTCAATTTATATATAATAATTATTATAATCAATAAATAAGTACCTAATACTATTGATTATAAATAATAATAGTCAATGGTAATACTTAGTAATTTCCGATAACACTATAACTAACAAGTAAGTATTGTGATGTAATTATTATCGTTTATGGATTATTAACTTTCAAATTTCAGTGATGTATTGGTTTTACAAAATGTATTTATTATTAAATGTTCTTATTTGCTGATGATGCTAAAATTGTAAAAATAATAAAATTTCCACAAGATACAATAGACCTTCAAAATGACTTAAATAATATTGAAAAATGGTGCACTAATAATTATCTTTCATTGAACATAAATAAATGTAAATTTATGCGTTTTACTCTAATTAAAAACCCAATCATTTTTAATTATTCTATTGCTTCTTTAAATCTGGAAATGATAAATTATTATAAAGATCTTGGTGTAATATTTGACTCCAAATTAAATTTTTCCAATCATACAGAAATAATAAAAAATAAGGCAAAAATTAAGGTTTTATAAAACGTACATACCATTCCTTTCAAGATCCATTAACTTTGAAAACACTGTACTGTTCTTTAGTCAGGTCTAATCTGGAATACTGTCCCTTGATTTGGACCAACGGTACTTTGAATCAGATTGAAGCTATTGAATCTGTGCAAAACTGTTAACTTAGAGTTATTGCTTTTAAATTTAAAATAGATAAACCTCTCCATGGATCTTATCAAAATATTTTGAATTTTTTAGACATTTGTCCACTTAGCGAAAGGCGATCTTATCTGCTTTTTAAATTTTTAATTAATCTAATATCCGGTTAGATTGATAACCCTGAGTTACTGTCTTTTAAGATAAATAATCTAAATACCAGGAGCCAAGAATATTTTTATCTTAGTTTCTCTAATAAAAATGATTTATTAAATTCTCCTGCTAACCTTTTAATGCGTATTGGTAACGCAAATAATTTTGATTTTGTTTAATCTAGTTGTGCAGCATAATTTGTTCTATGTATCATATTGTCTTTATTTTATGTAATTTTAAGTTAATGTAATAATTTCTATATTTTAATTGTATTGTATATTAATGTTTATTTGTATATTTGTTAAAATATAAAAGGACTCAATGTCTGTATATAATTTTTAAAATAAAAAAAATACGATCTGATACTCCTGCCGCAAGGATATAGGTGTGCATATCATAGTATTTAATTATAATTATAATTTAAATGCAATGTTATACTATGGCATTCGATAAAACGATTCTGAGCGAAGTTCAGTCAGATAATGTAGGTATTGATTAATAATATTGCCGTTTTTTCGTCATTTTTTCAACGTTTTTTCTAACTCAAGGGATCAATTTTGAGAAATTCGAAAAATGACCTAAATAAAGTACAAAGAACATCAACTTTCCTACCGGAAACATTTGCTATTCGTGAAAATCGACATTATTTCGGCTAGTACAATTGTCTTCAGTCATAAAAGCAATAAAATAAAAATATCTATTTTAAACAGCTATAAAAAAAAAAATTGAGACCATGGATTTTTCTAATAATTTGATATGATGATTCAGACATAAAAGAAAAAGACGAAAAAAAAAAAACGCAAAAAAAAAAACGGATGTCATCCATCCGCTGTCGATGCATGGCTACGGGCTCAACACCGAGATAGCCTTCGAGAATGTTTCGCCGACTACACCACACGCGTCTCCCATAGAGCCATGTTTTTGTGAATGCCGTTTTTCGTCATTTGTTTCATAATATTTTCGTTTAAACTAAAAATATCAACTTTAAACGGCTATAAAAAAAAATTGAGACTAAGGATTTTTCTAATATTTTGAACTAATGTTAAGTAATATATAAATATACTTCAGTAAAATTTTCAGACCTTAATACCAAATATTGCTAATTTTATCAAACATTATATACAAAAAAACGAGAATTTTACGAAATATTCAATGTCCTATATTTTGTAGAAAAATAAACGTAACGGTTCCAAAATTTTATCACATATACACAGTACCTATATAAACTCCCAAAGTTTTTTTCAAGTTTCTAACTTCAAAATTGCCCGAGTTATCGTGAAATATTGAAATCGAATTCGTCGAAATTTGAAAAATGCCGTTTTTTCGTCATTATTTGGTCGTTTTTTCTACCGCATAGGGTCAATTTTGAGAAAATTTAAAAATGACCTAAATAAGTAGATAAACTACATCCACTTTGCTACCGAAAACATATGCTATTCGTGATAATCGGAGCATTGTTTCGGGTTATTAAGAGTGTCTTTATACTAAAAAAAAAAAGACACACATCATTCAAATAAATAAATAAAATAAAAAAATATATATTCTATATACAAGTTTTTTTGTTTATAATTGTTATTGAGATGAAATAATGGGAATATGAGATTCATGCAATATAATTAATTTCAATAAAAAATGTCATACCACAGTTTGGTTACCACAATTAATAAAAAAAAAAAAAAAAGATAAAAGATGATACTCCTGTCGCACAGGATACAGGTGTGCGAATCATAGCATTTAATTTTAATTAGAATTTGAATGCAATGATTAACCATTGCATTCAAAAAAACGATTCTGAGCAAAGTTCAGTCAAATTATAATTTTCGTTTGAACTAAAAATATCAACTTAAAACAGCTATAAAAAAAAATGTGACTTGGGATTTTTATAATATTTTAGTATAATGTTAAGTAATATGTATGTATACTTAAGTAAAATTTGCGGACCCTAATACCAAAAATTGCCAATTTTATCAAACATTATATACGTTAAAACGAGAATATTACGAAATATTCAAAGTCCAATATTTTGTAGAAAAATTAAGATAACGGTTCCAAAATTTTACCACGAATATATAATAGCTATGTGAACACCCAAAAAAATTTTCAAGTGTCTAACTTAAAAATTGCCCGAGTTATCGTGAAATATAGAAATTGAATTCGTCAAAATTTCATTTTTCGTTAATAGTCAATTTTGAGAAATTCGAAAAATGACCTAAATAAAGTACCAACTAAATCCACTTTGCTATCGGAAACATTCCCTATTCGTGAAAATCAGAGCATTATTTCGGGTCGTAATTTTGTTTTCAGTCATAAAAAAAAATCACACATCATTGTAAAACCAATACATTCTTCGCTTCGCTCATAATCTAAAATAATGTAGATATTTATTTTTTTATATTCATTCTATTTTATGGGTGAAAAAAATAATTAATAATACTTTATTTTTCTATTGCATTAATAATTTACTTACATTTTATTTTAAAAGTATTATTTAGAAATACTAATATATTTTAATATTATCTAATATATGAAAGTTTATATAAGTTATTTATTTATTTTTTAAAATTACTTTAGACGCAGAATTTGATTGTAAGATATTATATTTATTTATAATCTAATTTTATTTCAATCCCAACAAAAAAAGAAAGTATAAAATTGTTAATATTATATAGCCTCCCATGCAATTTAAATTTAAAATCTAAATTTAATCAACTGTAATTAGGTTATTTTTGAAATGTAGTGACTTGTATTGTAGCGCATATAAAATCAAAAGAAAATATACACACATTTTTAAACTAAAAAATTAATAAAAAAAAAAATATATTATGTACTAAAGGGCAAATGAAGTAGAATATATTTTGGTCACATATATTTAGTAAAATATTATCATAAATATCTACCTATTTGTTTTAAGGTCTCCACACACTGCCGCGGTGGTGTTGGTGGTAGCGGTGGCGGTGGCGGTAGAGGTGGCCGTAACGATCGCGCACATTGCAGCGGTGACTGTGGCGGTGACATATATGTACAATATATAGATAATACGAGGTTAGGCCGTATATAATATTGTATGTATAATTTATGTGTTAAATTTAAAATCATTGGTTTTTAGTCACAAATTGTAATTAAATGTTTATTATTACAAAATACATTGTATGTATAAAATACATATATAAATGGTTTTTCTTTAGTTAAGTTAGCTTTTTCGAATACCCAGAAATTATTAAAGTTATGTCATATAAAATTGAGTAATTTTTTACAGCCAATAATAATTTTTCTAAATTTTCTTTTTTTAAAGACATTGTGTTTGTACTTGTTAACACAATGAAATAAGAACAGGTAATGTGGTTTAAAAGAAAAATTAAACACAATAATATTTAATAGTAATTAATATAATCAAATTTGTAGATAGTAAAATCTAATATTTTTAAAATTAATGTCAAATTAAAATGATTACAAAGATATAAGTATTAATTAGCTGAAATAATTGCGTTAGTGAAACTTCCTATTATAGAAATGTTAATATTACGACTTATATCAATTAGTGAAAATTTTAAGTACAGATTTATATCTTAGATTTATATATATTATTATGTACTTTATTTTTCACCGAAAAACTAGTTATGGTATACATTATTTATATTTGATGATAATAAGATAACTTATGGAACTTGCACGTTCCTGGAAGTTATTCGATTAAGTTTAGATATAATAGATATGATATATCGATTTTATGTTAGTATACATATATTTTTCAATGATAAACTATATCAATACTATAATAAATAATGCTATAATAAATTTGATTTAATTACTATATCATATTACCAGTGTTTGAAGTGATGGAGAAAAAAAAGAAAGGGGGACTATCAGACTTTCAAAAAAATTAACGTCCCCCTAATATGCTTAAGTACATGTTATATCTTAAGGGATTTATTAATTAGTAGGGGTACACTAAAAAAAAATCTAAGAGGTACCCCCCTCCCCGCGTACCACCACACCCCCAAAACCAGCCCTGTATATTAACTATATGAAACTTTGGCAGAATTATAATATAATATACGGAAAAATACACATAGGTATTATAATAATATAATATAATAATAATAATATAGCTGTCACCGCGGCGGTGAAATTGGTCTGGACACAATTTTCCGCCGCGGTAATGTACCGCGATATTCACCGCCGATTTCACCGCGCCGGTGTGTAGGTTTAGTATCAAATACGTGTATATCATTTTACCGCCACCGCCACCGCGGCAGTGTGTGGAGACCTTTAGCTGCTATTAAAATAATTTAATAACTATTATTTTATATATTAATACGTATAATGATATTTTGATTCTTAAATTATTTAGGTGGGACAATTTCACCCAATTCTACTTATTCTGTTTTGCTAGACATATTATTATTAGTAATTTTAAAAATTATATAGTATTAGCGTTTTAAAAAACTATTACATTTTTTTTATCTAGATTCTTTGTTTTTCCTTAGTGGTGCAGTGTTACAAATCAATGATTATTTTCGATTATATGAGGTGAATCTAAACGTAACCACACGAGCATTTTACCTCTTCTATTAATAAAATATAATATAATTTGGTTCAAGATTATTCGGATGATATAATTTCCTGCAGCTAAAGTCCTATTGGACATAATATTTTCTCTTTCTGATCATAATATAATGTCGACCAGTTAAATTTTTTGGTTTTCAATTTCTTTTATTTCTCCCGCATTCCGCTGCATTATCAAATAGGTAGCTATTTTTAAGAAATTACACGTTCATACGATTATGAAATATAGCTAATTTTACGACCATGTATAATGTATAATATTATATTTCGCATAATTTATTGATTTATTGATTTATTCATATTTATTGATTGACGATTGTAACCAAATACAATGCACAACATACGAGATATGTCCTATGGCAAAAGGCCATCCGCCTAAAAATCATATAAACTGTTTATATGATTTTTAGGCGGATTTATTAAATAAACAAATATCAAATCTTCAAATTTAAAGTTTTATAATTGATTAATTGCGTACCTATTTTGATAACGATTGTTAAAACATTTTTAAATTATTTAGTATTTACAATATTATATATATTATATATATATATAAGTTACACCGAATTTGTGAAATTGATGAATTCGTGAAATCAGCAGAATAATTGTCTATTTCGTGAAATCAGCATCGATGTGGCCGAATACCATGTAATCGGCAATTATTCGGCCAATTGCATGAAATCGCCAGACTTTTTATTACCGAATACACCAATTTAGTTACCTATTGCGTGAAATCAGCAACACATTTGAAATTTGATGTATATTTTTAAAGAAACGCACGATTTCGTTGTCAATATTGGTCTCTACATTCTGTTATCTTCATTGACTAATTGACTATATTTATAATACATAATATAATCTATACGTATATTATATTAATAATTAGTATTAAGGAAGCAATTAAAATACTAAGTAATGTTCCAACTTCCAACTATAAGTCCTGGAGACGTAGCTAATCTATTAGCAGTTATTATCAAATAAAATGATGGTAAATTTTGTATCGCTATTAAAGTAGGGGTTCCTAACATAAAGCTGGCGCGGAACAGTTTAGCGGCTACGAAGTATCATTCATTAGCAATCCAAGTCGTCCAAACTAATAAAGAGTAATCCGTATTCGTTAAGGGAATTAGATAGATTGGGATCAGTTGGAACAGGCCAGGCATTCCAACAATGTTCATGTCCTGTGAATTGCACATCGAAGAGATTTACACGTAATAAAAATGGTGTTATGTGTAATTTGGCGTACCATACGGGTTATAGCTGTAACATTACTGACTAGTAGATTACTAGATTATAATTATATTATTATAATATAGTGTATTATGTATAAATATTATAAATTTAAATTAATAATATGTATAAAAATTACATAATATATCTTATATGTATACTTAATAATGTCAATTATAGAAAGAAATTTAAAATATTAATTTTCTACATTAAATTTGATTGAAAAAAAAAAAATTGTTGCTGATTTCATGTAATCCGCAGAATAATTGCCGATACACGTATTCGGCAACAGCGATGCTGATTTCACGAAATAGGCAATTTTTTTGCCAATTTCACTAATTCATCAATTTCACAAATTCGGTGTAACATATATAATATATATTATATATATATATATACTCGTATATATATATTTAGTAAAAATATTTCATTATTTCATTAACATAATATTAATTATCTATATTTTAATGAAATATTAATTTATTGTATATTTCTTATTTCAGTTATTGAATCAAAGAGTAAGTATTTTTTATTTCATGTAAAATTTAATTTACTTTAAATAGATAATGTAAAATTATGAGTAATTTAATTAAAACTCTTGTACAACATTTCATTGTAGAATAAATATAAAATGTTGCAAGTATAATAATATAGTGAATAATATTATTAGTAAAACGCTAATTAATTATACACTAATAATAAGACCAATTTGTATTAGTAATAAAACTGTCAAATCGAAAGGGTGACTAATTAATGAAATAACTATAAATATAAAAAATTGGGTACACTAATAGAAAGAATAATGTTCATGGAAAAATAATGTTATAATATTATTAAGATTTGAATACATTACAGAAAAAAAATCATGTATTAGAAAAAAACAATTTTGAGCGATGAACAATTTGATATAGATAAAAACTATAATCTATAAACTAATGCCCAAAATTTTGACATATTTAATAAATTGCCCGACAATAATATATTTTACATATTCTTACTGTACATAATATTAATATACAATCTATATTATTATTATTTTTATTATTATTTATTAATATACTATAATTCAAAAAAACCAAAATCAGACGAATATTTTATCATGGATAATATCGTATCCAATAATCCGGATTAGTAATCCGTGAAAAAATAAGTTAAATAAAATGTTAAAAACTCACAGAGAATACGCTGGAAAAGAAAAACGTACCCATTACTGAAATTATAAATGACAGGGGAAATCGATCAAATTTATCATTTCTAAAGGGAATCTCTCATAACATTAAATTGTTGTTAGAAGTATAATGTTTTTTTTATTTATTAATTATTTTTGACACATATTTATAATATAATATAATATTTTATTGAAATTTTGAATAATTTTTGACACAAATTTATTTATAATATAGTTTAATATTGTCGGGCAAGTGTATTGTCGGGTAATGTAAAGGTGTCGGCAACTGAATGTCGGGAAAAAAGGTATAACAATAAATGGCCTTGGTAGATTAATATGTTTATACATTAGTACATTACCAGTAATTAGTGGTCCCGCGACTTGCGCTGATGACCGCAGCGAGCACTGCTCAAGTCATTAACTTTGCTATCGGAAGCAGATAAAATCGGAGCTGCGTGCGATTAATAGTATACGTGTGGACTATACGATATCACAACGTTAACTGAATATTTTAATAACGTTATTAATTTATGATTTTAATTAATTAAAAGGTTATACTTCCAATAAAACAATAGAAATATGACATGTTTATTTAAATGATTAATTATTAATGAAATTAATAATATCAATAAAACAAATAATATAATATATTATGTAATATATTATTATATATTATAATTAATTATAGCCTTTAACTTTATTTTTGTCATTGTATACTAAACGAAAGCCGAAGGACCAGTGTGGTAAAAACTCACACAACGAAAAAGAACAAGAATAGAAAAAAAATACACGAAACGGAAAAAAAATAAAAATTAAAGGAACTAAAGTTTGCTATATGTTTCACTTACAGGTAATTAGGTAACGGATTAACGGAATTTAAAAGGCTATGCTGTGGTAGAATTCATATACACACACGACGATTATCAGCGAGAAATTGTGTGACCACTTAGTGCAATGGCCACACAACTGTACAACAACTACCTACTATTATACAAGAACTTAAAAATTAAACAAATAAACACACTTAAGATTATGGTAGATGACAATGGTAACACCGATGTGACTCTAGATGACCTTGAGCGGCCTCACACACGACTCGTGTCGATGGCGGACTTACGCGTGACTGCAGCGAACGTTCTCCGTAATATAGAGGAGTGGAAAATAGACTCACCTCAATGCAGGACAACCGATGTTCACCACTATAGTGTTTGTGAGCTTTTCGCAATCGAGGTACCCGAACCAATATTGTTTTTGGACGGCCGAAGCGCGTCAACGTAGATGCAGAAGTAAAATGGGAAAAGAAAAGGCAATAACTCGATAACATAAAATAACACCAAAAAAAAACTAGTGGGTTTTCAAATATGTAAAACCAACAATTGGTATTATATTTAAATAGCACAATGACATATAAAATAAGTTCAAATTATAATAGTTCAAGACGACGACGACGACGACGACGACGACAAAGAAGACGACGTGCTGCTATGTAGCGAACGACGAACGACAACATATATTACGGGCGTTACCCGTTTACAAAAATAAAATAATAATAACGAAAACACATAATTAATAAAGGAAAAACGAATAAGTTTAATTAGGACGGGAGTTAATTAGGAACGGACTGGGAAAGAACGATACGGCCGGCGTTGGCACAGAAGCCATATGTAGACATTATAATTGCGCAAACAATCATGATTTTTCTATCCTCAATGAAATAAGTCTATCTAAAATGAAATATCTGCTTTATAGCACTAAAAGAGTAGTTACTCGATTTTACAATGCAGTCCTCTTATAAATTATACCTTTATATTACCATTATTTCCTTTCAAAGTGTGTTATTGCGTCCTTGTACGTCCTATATACTAGAATACGATTGTATATTCTGGAATCCATAAACTACCCATATAAATATCATAATCAGATGAGTTCAAAGAAAGTTTCAACAATATGATAATCACAGTCAAAATATTTCTCGTTCACCACATAATAATTATGCGCCTCTCAATTATTAATTCCCTACATTCATCTATCAACATTGGCTGTCCTTCTTTATGAGTTTACTCAACGAGTTTCAATATAATAATTATTTCATCTGCATTTACATTTTTAATTAATTTTAAAATTCTTGCCCACGCTAATTTTAATTTTATTTTTTTCCGTTTTTCTCGATCTCATTATAAATTTTTTTAATGAGTTTCCTTATTCACTTTTGACAAAATCTTTTTCTATCTAAATTAATACTAAATGTATTTTCAATATTTTCAATATTGTTAATATCTATTACTTTTTGTCTTCTTGTATTTATGGAATATTCCACTAAGTTTACAATATTGTGGTTTTTGTAATCAATTTATATAACTATTTAAAAAAGTTGGATTTCTATTATTTTTTTTAACGCTTAAATTAAAAAAAAAAAATGTTTCATTTCATATTTGTTAAAATTTAGTGATAGCTAATTAACAGTATTATTTTTCTGATTATTTTAATAATAAAATATAAAAAGTATATCTTTAGTTAGGATAGTGCGATGTGTCGGAAGGTGACTTAAATATTAAATATATTCAATGTTATTAGTTGGTTATTATTTAGGATATCTTTTAGGTACATAATCTAAAGACACTCTAAGCACAGAATAGATTAAATTTAATCTATTCTGTGTTCTAAGTGTTAAATTAACCAAATAATGTAGAACATTATGTAAAATTAAGAAAATCCTTGTTAAAATAATTATTTTTTAAAAATATTTTTTAATATAAATCTGGATATTTATTTAACAGTAGACCATATCGGTAAGTCGTGTTTTATTTAGTATACCTAATGAAATAAATACTCACCCACATAATTTATAAAATTTAAAAACATTATACACTTTTTCTGTTAAAAGTAAAGAAGAAACAATTGAAGCATAGATTTATTATTTCCAAGGCCGGATCTAGGGGGGGGGAAGTCGGGGATTTATCCCTGGGCGTATAATTTTCGTGGGCGTATTTTAAAGGTTTTAAATTTTAAAAATTTAACTTTAAAAATGCACTTTGAAAAAAAAGTCATAAATGTTATTATTACCAATATTATTATTTCTAAACTTGAAACTTAGAAATATTAACCGTAGATTTTAGCTTTAAATACACCATTAAGAAGTTCTTTTAAAAATTTTACTTGATTATATAAAAATTAATTTTTTTTGGTTTTCAAGCTAAAATTGTTCAAATAATTTGTGATAAATAATTTATTGGTCCAGTATATTGCAAACGGCTTTATAAATGGTTGGTGCTCACACGTCACACTACTATGTGAGTGTGCTTGATTTTTCATAAAAAAAAATAATAATAATTCTGGTCATTTCCCTTAAATTTCCTGAAAAGGGCGTATATTTTTAATTTTCCCCGGGTGTTACAAAGTTAAGATCCGGCCCTGATTATTTCAATGAGATATATTAATCATTTCCATCAATGAATTGTTCCAAATTTGATTTTTAGATAGGTATATTTTAAATTAAATAAATAGAATCAATATTAATAAAAAAGGAATAAATCATTAAACTATAACACTAAATGTTATAACTTTATGTATATGATTTTATTAAATTTTCTAACCGATAACTCAAAATTATCAAATGTACAGGTTTAGGAAATTTTTCAAAAATCTTTATTTAAACTTAAAATTATTTTAACAATTCTAAAATATCTATGATTATTTTAATATAATTTTTAAATTCTCCATTCCATACGAATATTATATATTTCTTCATTAAGGCATTAACTATTAAACAAGTAAAATGATAAAATTATAGTTTCTGCGAATTTAATTATTTCTTTTATATTTTTTTTATCTTATAAAATGTATGATTCAATATATGGGATAGAATGTAAATCTTCACAGGATGCATAACCCTTTCGTAATAGGATCATTAGATATTCTAACAAAAATGATTTTTTCATAAATTTTATATTTTCCAAAGTAAGACAGGCGCACCACTTCATTATTGATAAACAGCTTAGCATAATACTAAAATAATATATTTTTTTATATATAATATTATATTTATTTTTTTAGAAGAAATTGGGATGCGTAAGTATAAAACCAAGCATTTTCCTTATTTTTCTAATTACACTTATTATATTACCTATATTATAATAACTGTTTCGCCCCATCGGAAACTATCACTACAGGCAGATGGTATCTGGCGGATACTCTGGAATGCAATTATACCTAAATAAAGCTCATGTATTTTATTGTTTTTGTTTTTTATTCTTTTTTGTAGTTTAGAAGTAATTTTAATTTGTAATATAACTATATACGATTTAAAGGTTTTATGTAAAATAGTTAATATATAGGAATTTACTGGCTAATTGTCGACGTTCAATGATATAGATCATCATAATGGTGGAACTGAACTTTTGATTTTTTTATATATATATTATATATAATAGATGAGAACGGAGAAATGTATGTATTTGGGATATATTTTGTCAACTATTGTTCAAGTACAAACAAAATACAAGGATTTGTTTACAACAATAATTATGGAATAATGTAAACCTCTTGTATTTTCTACACTAGGAGGTATTTATAAGCGCTTCAACACACAATTAAAAGACCTATTTTTGATAGTATCATCCATATCTCATACATTTTTTTAAAACTATTTGGATAGATAATTAAGACAATAGGAATGAGGCTTTTAGACAGTGGCGTATTTAGTGGGGGTGCAGGGGGTTCATTGCACCGGGGCCCCTCAATTATGTCATATGCAAAGGGCCCCCAAATAAGAAACTGAAATTCATATTTAAAAAGTATACCAATATAAATAATAATTATACCAAATTAATATAATATTGGTAATAATAATTAATAAATAACTAAAATTATGTTTGACTTGAACTTAAAAATTAAATTGCAGCAAAAATATTTTAATAAAATTAATACTAATTAAAAATTATAAATTTGTTGATGTTTTAATTTTATTACATTATTATTTTATTCAAGATTAGATTTTAATTCAGATTTAATAGATCTAAAATTTTGAATTAGGGGCCCCCAAAATCTGCTGCACCCCGGCCCCTTAATACCTAAATACGCCACTGCTTTTAGACTATTAAAAGAAGCTGCCACGGTGTTGTGAAATTAAATTTTTTGTCCGAGTCTTCAAGAACAATTCAAACATCAACAATGAATAAAATTGTACATGATAAAGAATCATTTTTTTTCCTTGGTTTTCCTCTACTGATTCTAATTGTGCTGTAACTACTTCAATAGAAAATGAAATTGATATGTTTTTAAGTAAAGGTCCACAAAAAGATTTGTCATGTTTTAAAAATGATGATTTATCTAATACTTAAAAGTATCAATGTGATTGAGAGGGTTTTTAATCTTAGAGGTGCAATTTTAGTTAAATAAAAAAAAAGTCGAATGACTAACATAAATTTTGAACAAGTTATGTTATTAAAGTGTAATAAATTATTTATTGAAAAATGAAATAGGTATAGTTTGTTTATTTAAAAATTAATTTAATTACTTTTATTTTTTTTTCATATAACATTTGTTCTTATATCAAATATAATTTTATCGTGAAAACAAATAAATATATTTACCTAATTAATATATTATACCAGAAATATTTATAAAGTTATATTAATAATATTTGCATATTAATAAATTATAAATTGTAATTAATAGATTTTTGTTATTTAAATATTAAATATAATTTATTAGGTTTCATAGAATATAACAATATTATTTTAATAATACTATAACAAAGTCGTATTTGTTGGGATGATGAGTAGTCGCCCCCCTTTGATACACCATTGTGCTGTAAGAATATTGTATTGCATCGTTTCTCAACCTTTTTATAATTGCGACCCCCAAAATAGGTATAAAATACGGTCAATCATTTCGCGACTTCCATATATACTAAGTACAAATTTGAACAATAAAAATGTTATATTATTATTCAAATGGAATGTACCATTTTATATATCAATTTATGAATACCATAATGTAGTAATTTAATTTAAACTTATCGCAATAGTAAACGTTATAATGTTATATCTTATATGTTTCGTGTGGTTGGGAAATCCATTGACGGTAGGCATATAGGCATTCTGCCTATGAGCTCGACACCCGTGTATAAATCAAGCGTTATGATTGGTTTATTTGAAAATACTGCCAAATATTTATTTGTTATCAATTTAAAATTTAAAATTCACTAATAAGATTAGGTTAAATAATCCATTTTATTAATGTTTGATCAGCTAGCGTTATTGCCTAGTGGTTTAATGCGCCACTCAATTACTCAAGATCTTGATGTCGAATTTGGCTATACCGATGAACTTTTTGATTATTTATACCCATATAATACTCATATAATGGGTACCAATCATGGAGGAAATATCCAAAGTTATCGCGAAGCGAGGTTTCAGGTCACACGAGACCACTGCCCATCCGCACCAGTTTCCGTTCAATCGGGTAGGTATTAGCACAGAATAGAACAAACAGAATGGACAATAATAAGAAATAACACGGTAGGTATAAGACGGCGGCAGAAATCAGTCGGCCATTTTATTTTAGGTAGTTTTTATCAAATTTATATGGTGAAAGTAAATAATATTGGTTATTTGTTTAATTTGATTACAAAATTACAATATAAATTTGATAAAAACTACCTAAAATAAAATGGCGACTGATTCTCTCTTATCGCCTCGCCACCCGAAAGTGTCCAACCCCTGGTATTAGGTAGGTATGCTTTAGTCCCTTGGGGCGTAGCCCCATCCTTACGAAAAGTGCCGCAAAGCGGCGCTTGAAGAAGTGAGCGAAGCCGGTAGGCGTAGCGAACGTCCCTTCCACTTGAAAAGAACATAATTTAAAGAAATTATAATTATTATTTAGTAAAAGTAAGAAGTAATAATAATGAAATAGTATTAAAATAATGATAAATAGATAACAAATAAATATTTGGCGGTATTTTCAAATAAACCAATCATAACGCTTGATTTATATACAGGTGCCGAGCTCATAAGCAGAATGCTTATATGCTGACGGTAGAGTGCCCGTATTGACAAAATATCTAAATTTAATGACTGATTATTATTGTTATTTGTTATATTATTTTGTGCTGTGATTTTATGTATCGAATAATAATTTTACGTGTACCTATGACAGTCGCACGTCACTCTTGATATTGTATTTAAGTAAATCAGAGTTTTATTATTTTTGATTTACGCGACCCCTAGTCGAAGTGATCACGACCCTCAGGTTGAGAAATGCTGTAGTATTGTAATACAACTAGTTATAAAGTAATATTTTATATTTATATATTTAGTGAAATAATAAAAATACAAATGTGTGCAATATCTATTATTATTTTGGTTAAAAAAAAAAGTAAATATATTAATGTCCTGCTGATTTTAATAAGATAAACAATATTTTAATGTCGCAAAACCTAGGTATTTAAAAGTAATTATAAATACTTTAAATATGTATTTGTATTTATTCTGAAATATTTATTTTGTCGACTTATCAAGTATAAATATTTTATATATTTTGAAAAATTTGTACTTGTATCTGTATTTGAATACTTTCAAAAAGTACCTTTTATAAGACTGTTATTATGACAAATATATGATTTAATTTTAATTTATTATAATTTTATAATGTATGATTTTAATTATCGATAATAATAATCTAAACTATTTAATGTATGTTAAATTATTGAATAAAATAATTATTTATATATTTTAGGTAAAGTACTTGGTAATAAAAATAATATTAAATATTAATACAATTTTATAATTACTAATTTTTATTATCAAATTAATTAATTATAATATTATTCGTGGAAATGCATGTAAGAGGGAAAGTTTAGTTAAATACAAATATATTTTTTATACATTTTAATGATTTTTTTATGAATTAAAAATTGAGGTTCAATAGGTTAATTGTTATTTATATTTATTTAGATATAACCAATATTTATTCACATTTTACAATATCATAATATTATTTTATTTATCCCTCTTTAATTTCGATAAATAATAATGTATAAAAATTTATAATTTGTTATAATTAAGTTAAATGAAAATAATTCTTCAATTTTATAATGCTATTTTTAAATTCCTTTTCATATTATATTAAGGCGGCTCTCCGCAGTGAATATTCAAGGAGTATTATATAGGCAATAATTTAATTGATTTAATGACGTTTCGTGTATGTGTATGTAAACAACAATGTATGATTGCGTGATATAGCATGCGGGGTTAGAATACGCACTCGCATGCACATGTCAAATTATTTATTGTAAATATTATTATACTCATAATTTTTGAATTGAAAAGACCTAAACTAGTTCCAATTTATAGACTTATACTTTTTTTTCAAAAATAATTTTAAGGACAGATTTTAATTTATAATGAACTCTATTTTGGATCGTACGAAGCCAATTTTTAATTTTATTAAGATTATAACAATAAATCTATATTTTACTTTTTATAAAATATTAACTTTTTTAACAATTTTATTTTTGAAAATGTACAGTTTAAAAAAAAAATTCTTAATAATGTAATTCGTACGATCCAAAATAGAGTACTTACAAATATAAAATTGTATTCAGAATTGTTTTTAAGTAAAACTAAAGCCAATACGTTGGAACTCGTTTAGGTCTATTTCGCCGTAAATATTCACTACGGAGAGCCGCCTTAAATTTAATGATCGGGCAGCGTATTTTGCAAATGAGGGTACTCTCAGAACCGCCATTCTACGATTGATCTATTTGAATTCACGCCTTTTTTTTCTTTATCATTATTTATTCTTTATCTTTATGATTTACATAAATAGTATTTTAGTAAAATAATTGATATAGAGTATTAAGATTTTATTAATATTTTTTCTAATTTTGATTATTTATACTCATATAATACTCATATTATCAATGTGATTACAAATTATATTATTTATAATAATTATGTTTCATATTTTTTTACTTTCTTAGTTCTACAAGATGCCGGAGAAACAGATGAAGCATATCAAGAACGAATGGAAAGACGTAAAATAATTTACACTCATTATTAATATTTAAACTTTTAACTAATTTTTAATACGATTAAATCGTTACGATCGATCTAGTTATGCGATAAGAGATGTGAAAACGGATTTGAATTTGTTAAAAAGTCTACTTTAGAATGATTTTTCCACTTTTTTGATATTTTCGTCTATATCTCTATCTATTATGTGTGTTAGACAGAAAAAGAAAATCGACGAAGAATCCTCTTAATCATAATATTACATTTTATAAATTGTTATTATTTTATAAAGAAAAAAATAATTTTTACATAATGCAAATTGTATTTAATACTATAATAATTTTATAATAGATTAATTCAATACACATTTTATCTTAAACAACCCATAGATGAGTGCAAATCTATCTAAAGAAGATAAAAGATAAATAATTTTTTATATCTATATAATTTATTTAGATTGACCTGAACACTGAATATTATCGTTGTTGTTGAGTTACGGCCCGTGTTTATGAAACAGACGTACAAGTTGCGGCCACATTTTATTTATCACTTCATATCAGCCTATTAGCGTTACCCAAAAGACATCACTGGAGGTTGCTGAGTCGACTCCCAAATTTTTTTTTTTTTTTATTATTATTTATGTAAAAATGGCAAAATGTATGGTAAAATGATTTTTTTTTTTTAATTATTGGTTGGACAAAAACGCAAAACTTAATGATTTAACGAAATCAAACTGCTCTATTTATTTTTGTGCTAGCTATGTCATCTGTTGTCTTACAAATGCTTCTTTTCACATATTTTCTTCGTTTTTATTCAATTGCACTTGATATACGTTTCTGATTGAATTTCTACTAACACATCAATAAAATTATAGATGTTAGGATGACTAGAGTAGAACGATGAATTTAAGTGTGAATGAAATCTTTCACAGCCGTTAGTGGTACGGTTACTGGTAGCAGAAAACTGTGCCCAAATATTTGGGGGAAACATGGCGTCCGGGTATTTGTAAATTGTACAACCTGATCATCTTTAGTGGTCAGTATTGCTAAAGTCATCCATAAAATAATCAATGACGTTGTCAAAATGGCAAACCAAAAGAAAATTTTTAAATAATAACTTTCATGTGTATTTGTGTTATATATTTTCGTGAGTCTTAATCTTTGAATTTTCCTCCACCGACTATGTCCTAAGTTAATCGGTATCCTCTTGTTTTTGCATTAGGAAAAATTTCATCTACAGCACTGGATATCTTGTTCAAAATCTATAACAACTTCAGTCGGAGAGCACGTTAGACCAATGGACATGGAATGGCGAATTATATGTTGAAATGAACACTTGTACGTGGTTAATACTTGTCGGGTAGTATAGAAAACACTAGTGGTAAAATATACATCATTTTTTAGGCCATGGATGGTAAAAAGTTGATAAAAGTGTTTAGGGCAACTTTTTAAAGTTGCATCTACGTAAAATTTATTTACATCACACAGCACTTTTATGTTTTGTGTAGTAGAAAAACCAATTATAAAATGTTTTTTGTCGTTGATAAAGTAAATTTTCTCACCTATGTTAGTTTTCATATTCATAGACTCCAAAATAGCATGTAATTCTTTAATGTATTTTAGCAGAGAGGTGGACAAATCAATGAGCACAATGAACATTGTGTTGAATTAATGATAAATCATTGTCAAAGTCGATACATCGCCTTTCTTCAATTCTGAATGAATTAGTTTTGAAGATTTGAAAGAAATATCTTCTATGGCTTTTCTTTTCAGAGAATTACTTAATAAATTGCCTATTTAGGACTCTTTCTTCGTTATTATTGTGGCTATGATTAGTATTATTCTCAACTATGATATTTAAAGGTGATAATTTTAGAAATACATACAACTTTTGTCACTGCAAGGCCACTGCTGTACATCGTTTTTTAGTGTTTTGTAGAAACGATATTTGTATCCTTCTAAGGGAATAATTGGCTTCGATTTTTCTCTTTTTACAAACTTCATAACGCACTTATAATATAAATGCTGAGTGGTGAACGGACTAACACTATAATATTTTTCGTTTGAACTAATGACGTTATGGTACCTACTTTAGATAAGATACTGCGTTACTGCTGGCACAAAATAAATAAATTTCCCCGGCCGCAATTAACTTAGTGATAAAATATGACCGGGCCGCAATTCACCGGTCTCCAACACGTTAATGACATGTCGGGCCAAAACTCACCTATAGCCAGAGGCGTATTTATGGGGGGGGTTGACGGGGTTTAAAACCCCTCCATGGCCAAAAAAAAAATATATATAATATATATACGAGTACCTACTTACCTAGGGTATATGTTTTATTCTATTAATAAATAATATTATTATCTTGTTTTTTTTCATAATCATATTATGTATGGATTAAGTATTAATACTTTATGGTGTATGCAATATTAATATTATGGATATTACAAATAAAATTACAAATATCAAAAATATAAAAATAATACACATATGAATGTTGTTATTTTTAATTTGTTTATTGCTTTATTGATCTATGGCTTTGATATACATAGCCTCATGCCCGCAACCAATATGTATAAATAAATAAAGATCAACTGCGTATCGAAATAATGCCTTTATTATATTCTATAATTAGGTATATAATAATATATTAAATACCGGTTTATTTTATTATGATTCTAAATATATCATTTTTTACTTTTGTGTAATGTGTATCGTATGTGGGCAGTGGACACAACAACACTACCTTGTTTTCACATTTTATATGATTACCTACATTTTATATGTTGAGGTTGACATTAATTCATATTTCATTTATTAAATTAAAACATAAACGCCTTTTTATTTATTATAAATTAAAATTTATATTGACATTTGTCATGACTTTTAAAAAAATTATGTCATTCTTTTCGTCCATTCCGGCTACATCCACATCTATTAGTGTGAAAAGACCACACGATCACGATGATATTGAACTCGAAGATAATAATAAAATAAATACTCCAGTATGTTATGATTTACAGTTTAATAATATAATTATTTAGTGAAATAATAAAAAATTATTATATTACCTAACTCATATGTCATAATATTTGACACATTAATAATTGTAGATTGAAAATATTAACGTTAATAATGTTATGACTACCATTTCCAATGATATCTCTTTATTCGTCAATCGTATTTTAACTGATGAAGAAAAACATTTTACCTATATTATTTTGTGATTAATATTTTCTATTCTAAATTGGAGATAAAATACCTACATGAAAGTTTCCAAAAATTATCTGATCCCCCCCCTTTATAAATTTCTAAATACGCCTCTGCCTATAATTTATTTTTTATCCAACTAATACTTAAAAAAACAGAATTCAAAACTATTAATTTTCATCGTTATATTACAATAATATAATTGATTAAGTTAATAGAACGAAATGAATATAATATATTTAATATTGTATATATATATTTATATTATAGGTAATATATTATATATAATATATATTGCATATTTTTACACTACTACTATTGTTTTGGATTAGTATTATCTTTCATTTTTAATTCTTTTGTCTCTTTTTAAAAATATGTTTCAATTACAATTAAGTATTATATTTATCAAATATTATATTTAACAGAACAAAAATGGTTTGAAAATTTGATATCTAGTGAGTTATACTTCTTAACTTGTATACTAATTTAAGAATAAATTATGTACGAAAATAAAATATTGTTACATTGAACAATGAACAAAGTATGCTCTGAATCTCTCTTTCCTTTAAAGTATTCTTTCTGGTAAAATTGGCTCTCCTGACTTACTATCTCTCATAAATAATAAATTTTCTGCTCGTAACACACGATCCCATTTTCCTTTTCTAATTCCATTTTCCTCCACCAATTATCAACTAAACTTCCCAATAACTCGTTTAATGTTATTTGCCAATTCTGACCCCTCTTTTACTATGCCGTAATTTACTTTCGGTTATTTTGTTAACTTAGTTAACTTATTATTATTAATTATATTATTAATATTGTATTAGCTATTCTATGTTTTATTTTGTTGTAAATATTTAAATTTTTGTTATACTGATGTCATTTATTCTTGGGCTCGTCCCGTTTTTGTTAAACCTAAAATAAATAAATAAAATAATTTAATTATTTTATGATATTTTATGTTTACAAAGTTTAGAACTATAATACTCGTAATATATTATTATAATAATAATAGACATTTAATATAAGGTTAATATAAATATTTTCCTACCTAGATTTTTGTGTATTTGTAAAAAATTCTAAATAATGTAAATAACTTTCTGAAATTGAGTCTAAGTTGTCGAACTAATGATTTCAAAGGTATTATAATAATTGAGGAAGCTTTGGAAACCAAGAATAAAACTGAAGTTTATGACAATAGAGACAAAGTGGATAAAAGTGAAAACATAATAATTTAAAACACCAAGAAGAAACTCATAAAGAACTTGACAAGCAACATTAAAAGAAGTTATAAACATCGCAAAATCTTTCGAACAGTATTAACTGGACAAAAAGTATAGATTAAAATTATAGAATTAGAATGTACTAATACTAACATTTTTAATGCCCGTATATTATATCTATATGCAACATTATTCCTGTTTTATAAAATTTAAAAGTAATTATATCAAAGTGCATATTTTATATTTTTCCGGGGGAGGGGGACAAATACTCCAACATATCTCCATAAAATACACCTATTCTTGAAACAGTTGAACGGCAGTATACGAATAATTGTACGTTTTCTTAAAAAACGAATATTCATACACGACCACCGTTCTATTGTTTCAAGAATATGCCCATGGAGGGGGGGGCGAACGATTAAATTTATACCGGGAGCCAAAATCTTAAATGCGGCTCTGCCCCCACAGACATTTTTGGAACAATAGAATGTGTTAAGGTGTTATTCTTATTACTTATTAATATTACTTTAGAGCGCGGTTTAAAATAATATTTTGTGTCAACAATTTTTAAATTTTTGACTTCAAAATTCAGATGATTATTTTCAGATAGCCTATTTATTTATTAAGATAAGATAAAAAAATAACTATATTTAATCTAGATAATGCACAACACTGAGTGTATAACAACATGAATTTTATTTTTCGGACTTAAGTTTTCACCAATTTGTAATCGTAATTGTATATCATACAATAATTCACCATATATTATCTTTCTTGTAAAATACCGAACTAAAAATGTGGGTCGACTTTCCAAAACGTACTATTTCCGAAATTGCATAAATTGAGTTATACATAAAATGTTATGCAAAAATAGAGGCGGATCGAACGCTGCCATCAGATTTCAACAACACCTACTATTTCCTATGTTAAAATCAATTTAAAATTAATGAATTAGGTCAAAACGCGCATTATTGCCAAAGGCATAAATAAATCAAAAGTAACTATTTCCAAAGTATGTCAAAATGTAGTATTTCCCATGGTAAATATTTTTTTTTTTAAAAAAATAAAGCAAAACGTACTAATTCTACAGTACGCCACAATGCACTACTCGTATTTCCCATAGTACGAAGATAGAGAATGGAATTGAATTAAATACAAATCGCGCAATTTTCGCAACAAATTTCCATTGGTACTAAATTTTTATAAAAGAGATTATAATTTATATTATTATTAATTTAAACAATAAATCAATATTGAACGGATTCATTATTTTAAATTGTTTGTACATTTTATCAGCTGTCGAAAAAATCATGAAGTCTCTAATATTATTATTATTGATAACAAATTACGCCAAAACTACAGTCTCTTGAATTATCTCATATTTCAATATAAACAATCATACATATAACACATTTGTAAAATTTAGATGTATTTAAAAATGCAATAGTATTTTGATCGAATATCTTTGATTTTATATTTCATATTTTATTATTTCTTAATAATGTTCTTTACTTCAAAAATAATATTATTTTAATTGTATACAAATATAAATGTATTTATTATGTTTAGTTTAAGTTTAAAGAATAACCTTGAACTTACATTTAGCTTAACAGAAGGCTTACCATTTAAGAAATGTATTGCTACACAAACACAATGATATCGAATTCAGGCTGTATTTTTGTAAATACATTAACATTGTAAAAAAAAAGAGCTATATATATTTATTTTGATAATTTTTAAAAATTTGACCAAATTAAAATAGAATAGTTTGTGTAAGATAATATATTTAAAACTAATAAGAAAAAATAAGTTACAAAACGTACTATTTCCACAAAATTAAGTCAAAACGTACTACTGGATGGAAATGGTACGTTTTTACACAATCTATAAACTTTAATGTTAAATTTAGGCCACTAAGACACTAACCTACAATATTACCTACTTACCGGACATTACAAAAAGATGTTTAATATAATTTTATAGATTTTTAGGTAAAATATCATATCTCTATGATTGTTGAATATTTCGCAACAAAATTTAATATAAGAATAAATTTTGTAAAAAGTAAAATTAATTTTAAATATATTTTTAAACATATCATCTTATAGAAAATAACTTATGAATCAATCTTGAATTCTTGACAATAACTACCATACAAATAATTGTATTTATCAATTTCCCCACAAAACATATTATTTACCTACCTATGTACTTATAAAAATTGTTAATTTAAAAATAAAATATTAAAAATAATAAATTAATATTTTGCAAGTTAAGACATTAAAAATTGTAATAAAAAGTTATAATAATTTTCAATATTATATAAATTTGAATGTATTCAACGAATAATTGTATTTGTTTATTTCTCGGTTTTCAGCTAAACCATTACTTGGAGAAGGTGTAAATAATTATCGTTTGAGAGCGATAAGACTTGGTAAGACACTTCTCTTATACTTATTTCACATGGTTCAAAATAATACAATATTTGAATTATATTTTATGTTTTAATAAACGTTTCAAAATATAAAATTATAATATTTAGATAATAAAATAAGTAGGCAGGGAATCAAAAATATATAATATTACTCATATATATATAATTTGTTTTAATTTTCTAATATATAATATAATCAGTGGTGTAGTGGAGCGTATACGGGGGTATACGGCGTATAACAACTTCTCGATTTTTACTCTAGTGCGTATACTTTTAAAATAATTTGTGTTACGCAGGTATACGAATACTATATTTTTAATTTATCAAATTAGTTTTTTTTTGTAAGTTGAAAACTCCTAATTATAAAATATTTGAAAAATAAAAAATTATAATTACGACCTATTTATATATTTCAAATTATTATAAATTTAAAATACAATAATTTATAATTTATATTATTAATAATACAATTTATACTAGTACGGCAGTGTACCTAACCAGTGTATATTAGATTTTGTTGCTAAAATTACCTGGAAATATGTTATAAACGAATAACAATCAATTGATAATAAATTAATGCATTGTAGAAACATACGGCATATAGTTTATTAATAGAAAGAGTAAATACCACTGATGGATTACAAATGTTTACTTCTAAGTTATTTTTGATGAACTGATATAACCTGCATAGTTTTAGCACGACAAAATATAATATGTATAATCAGTTGTCAATATTACTGATGTGATATTTGTTAAATATTCTAGGTATAAATGAAAATAGAATAATTTCATGTTATTGTTAGTTCAGATTTACTTTATATGGGAAATTTTACCATGGAGATTGAAGTGTCAGCAGTCAACATTGAGTGTAGTATAAGTACTGTGTAGTGTCTTGTGGCATATTTTGTTAAGTTTTAGTAATTTAGTGTGCGTGAAATTTTATTTTATATTTTTATATAATTTGTTTTTACAATTTTACTTATTACTATAACTACATTATTTAAAAAAAAAATCCTATATCTTGAGAATGGAAAGGAGCAGTGGAATATTTTGGATTCTCTTATGAGGGGAGGGGATATGTATCGACAAATATATTATCCTAAAATGAGATAAAAAAAATATCACTTTAAAAAAACGGTTTGGGGGATCTGTTCCCCCCACCCCTGTAAATACATCACTGAAGGTGGCTTACATTTTTATATGATCAATGCCCTATGGCAAATTTTTTGGCGTATACTCAAAACTTTTTTTACGACTACACCACTGAATATAATATATAAGGTATCTGTATGTATGATACTGTGATACATAGATATATGATAATATAAATCATTTATAATTAGTGTTCATCTTTTTATAAAAAAAAAAATAATAATAATAAAAGGTAGTTCCACAGAATGTAGGTACATTTTTCAGACGTTAATTGGGTATTATAGATAAACAATTTTAAGATAATATAAAATCCATATTAATTATGTAAATATTTTAAACCACTCATTTTTAAAACAAACCGTTTTAAAAATGTCAAGCAATAATTATTATCTAAATTACAGACATAAGATTCTAATTATAATGGTTGAAAGATTTATTGGAGTTTCTTACTAATATTTAGTTTTAAATTTTAATCTTATAAATTATATCTTTGAATCAATCCAGTTATAAAGTTTATAACAAAATCAATGTTTGAAAATATAATTCGATATATAAATTAAAATAAAATTATATTAGAACTATATAGTAATATAATAGGTATACAAATATAAAATTTTAATTACTATGAAAAGATTATAATATTTCCGGTAGAGAATAATGTCTTTTTGTTAATTTATTTAGATTATATTTCGGATTTCTCAAAATTGAGTTTATGTGAAAGAAAAAAAATACTGAAAACTAATGAAAACTATAATTTTGATGAATATTATTACAAATATTTTATGATAATATAGGAAATATTGAACTTAAGTATTTAAGATATTATTTTTTTATTTGGTCGTGTATGTAGATGTTTTATATATGCAACACCTACCTAACATTAACATTTTGGAACGCTTATTATAAAGATATTTAAGTTTAAATAATTATGTTTATTAATAAGCATTTCAAAATTTGAATCATTAATAAATTTCTAATTAGTAGAAAGATAATATGGCACTATCTGACTATAATTCGCTAAAAATTGTTTCTTCGAATGTGATAGCAATTTATTAATTCATTCAAATTGTAAATTCGTAATCAAACTACAATCACTACCTACTATTCTTTTAAAAAATTATATTCCGTTTATTGTATTATTATCTTTTTCAAAATTGTATCCCGTTTATTTACTCATTATCTAATATAAACCTGTTTAATTTTTAATTTTAGGGTTTACACCATTGATTTCAGCACATTTAAGAATATTTTACAGTGAATTCATTATATATGGTAAGATATATTTTAACAAAGATAATAGATAAAGATAAGAAATATTTTTTATCATTTATTCTTAATAATTAATTTTTTATAAAGTGATTAATCTTTATACATCAAGAGATTACATTTTTAAAACTTCTTTATATTATTTCTACCGTTTCAATTTTTTATTTTCTATAATTATATTAACATAATAAAAATTTCAATTAGACTACAATTTGTTTAATTGTTATAATTATTAAACCTTTTATAATAAATTTATTCTTAAATAATAAAAATAACACTTAATAATATTACCTATAATATTTTTCATAAATCATAACTTTTAATTGTACTTTTAAATTTTAATCAATTCCTACATTATCTGACTGAACTTCGCTCAGAATCGTTTTTTCGAACGCAATGGTTTATCATTGCATTCAAATTCTAATTAAAATTAAATACTATGATTCGCACACCTGTATCCTGTGCGGCAGGATTATCAGTTCTTTTTTTATATTAAAATATTCTTATTATTTTATAATGATTATTAGTGGTCATTCAGTCATTGTTTCTAATAAGTGTTGTATTTCTAATTCTAACTGTAAAAACAGTTCAGCCACTAAATTTGGCGTCCTTGAAAATGTTGAAGTTTACTGAGAAAATGTCATAGGTATAATTTTAAATGGATATTCTAGAATTTGATCAAATCATTTTAATCTATGAGATATTATTTCTACTTGAAAAATTGAAGAAGATTCGTATTCTGTAAGCATTCAATATATATAGCCATATGAATGAGAGTTTGAGAGAATACATTTATATTGAAAGTTCAAAAAACGAGTAAAGTATTTAGAAGAAAAATAAAATATTCAATTAATATTATTTTTCCATAAGTCGAATATTGTATTATTTATTTTACAATTTATTTTATTTAATGTATTATATTTGTAATTTATGTTTTATTTATATTCTGAAATATTTTATTTATGATCATTGATAATTGAAAATCGTTGAATGTTATCATCATTGTACTCGTATTTAATGCAATCACAGAAAGCTCGTAACTTACGAATGGATATCCAGCAATATAATATGGTATGCGTATATGGACCACGATTAGTTGTACACATAATAATGTCAAAATCGGAAGAAAACAAACATTAATCAATTAAAATAGGACACAAGTGTCAGAGTTCATTTATGTTTATGCAAATACGAGTATGAGTTATTAGTAATTAATTCATATTAATAATTATGTAATATTTGATTATACTAGTATAATTCATTTTATTACGAATTCTAAATTTTTTAGAACATCTTCATCCTAGTAAGTTAATTAAGTAGATTTTATACTATCGATTATTAAACTTTTATATTTTAATTTTATCATTAAAATTATATTAATAACAAATATATTATAAGTTTTGTTTTATAATGATAATTACAAAAATATTGAAATATATTTACGTATTCTAATGTACATTATGTTAAAATATTGTTAGTCAATTATTGGAGTTATTAGTTTATTACGTACGAGTATAACATTGAATCAGAGTTGACACGAGGAATACTATACATTAAATTTAAATATTTGCATATTAAATTAGTACATTACATTATATTATAGTTGTAGGCAGGGCTTGCAAACGTTATAATAACGTTATGTTTATAACGTTTAAAACGATTGAAACGTGTAAACGTAACTAAAACGAAAAACGAAAAACGAAAAACGAAAAATGTATGATATCATTAAACAAAACAAAACATTAAACGAAATAAAATTATAACGGTATATAACTAAACGTAATATAACGAAAAAATATTAATATGTTATTAGTTTATTACATTATTATTTGGATATTTAGTACCATAATAAAAATAAAACTAATTAGGTTTTATTTTAATTTTAGTCTTTTAAAGTACCATTGTACTAAAATAGAATCATAATATATTAATAAATTATTGTGTATTTTATTGACGTTGATATTCCGTATACATGGTTTGCCAGATATGAAAGTGTATAATTAATATTAAATTGTTTCTATGAGAAATACTAAAATAAAAATCATGAATATTATAATATTATATATATTGTAGTTATAATTATTATGATTTGGATATCCGTAATTTTATTTATAGATTGGGAAATTTTTATACTGCTCTTTGGCTCTTTGCTGTAGGTAATACAATTTATCATTTCCGCCCATATTAATACTATTATTACGTAATAGGTATTATATTGGGAGTTATTCTTATTATTTTATTTTATTTTATTTTTACGTAAACGAAATAATTATAAGCTCTTTCTATCTTTTACATTTCCAACTTCGTAGTGTTGTGTTGTTACTTTATTAGTATTATATCCTTTTGTTGTTAGTGGTGTGTCGTAAGGTATTTTAACGTAATATAAATAATATTGTCATTCTCAGTGCTCACCAAGCACTAAAGCACCAAATTTAAGTTTATTAATTTATTTTATTCAAATACAGCAATTATTTTCTTTAACAAAAAACCCAAAAAATTAGATTATACTAAGATTAGTTATTAAAAATAAAGCAAAAATATCTGATAACGTTTAACAAAATAATAAAATAACGTTATATAAATCAATAACGTTTAACGAAAAAATAGAATAATGTTACATAAATCAATAACGTTTAACACAAAAATAATATAACGTTAAAATTATTAATAACGATAAACGAAATTAATTTTTCAAATGCAAGCCCTGGTTGTAGGGTCTTGTGGAGATTATAAATTTAATCAAGAACACAAAACTTATTTAACTTTTTTTTTTAGTTATTTATTAAAACTCTAAAAAACTTACAAAATTCATTTTTGGTTATATTTCCGCATTTATACGCGGAGAAAGACGACTCGTATCGGTCACGGGTCATCTTATAACCGACGTCCAATAGTTGTCGAAAATGAGACTTTCGATAACTATTGTAATATCCAATAATAATGCGACCGATACTTATCGTCTCTCGTCAATTAATTACAACGTATTAAACAATGGTATACAGCCTATATAATAACCTAACCAATATGAATATAATTTAGGCTCTCTAGCAGTAGGTTATATCTGAATTTTTTTTTTCAATTAAATTATGAAATTCATAGAAAAATAAACATCATAAATTGGTTAACCATAAATTTTAATTATATTAAATGTAAACAAATATTTTTATTTTATTTTATTTTAAATACTACAATTATGTATATACTCGGTAGGTGTGTTAAGAAATAATAACTAATCTATAAATTATGCTTCTTTTAGAGATTTATGGTAAGTATATTTAATAAAAATTAAATCTTCTTAAAACACAGAAAATGTGACATAAATGAAAAATGGTAAAATAATTAAAATTTGTATACAATGTATTGGATACCGTCAGTGTAGAAAATTATAGTTATTGTTATTAATAATGGATTAATTCAATTATTAGTTAATAATAGTAATATTGATTAGACTCCAAACTTCATATACGAGTAAAATGTATAATATTAATTATTATTATATTATTTAATAGGTAGTACCTACCTACTTATTTAATTATAATATGTTAAAATTATAAGAAAAATAAAATTCTTATCATAGCCGATATATTAAATTGTATATTAGGTTTTACAATGATATTGTGTGTGTTTTATATAATACCTATATAGGTATATACTACAAGTCAATTTCACTCCAAGACGTAACGAAATTCCTCCTCTTATTTTAAATGGCACATGTATCCCTATTCAGT